>JANHFK010001939.1:114249-131585 GCA_036250565.1 Sibynophis collaris | reverse complement strand
GCGGGGCCAAACCAGTGCCCAATGATCACTACCGGTTCTAGAGAACCGGAGAGAACCGGTAGGAACCCACCACTGACTTAGCCGTAAAAAAGAAAAAAGAAAACTTTGAGAATGGTGACAACTTCTAGCAAGTGCATAGTAAGACTAACCATAAAAGTTAGTCTCATCAAGGAGAGAAGCAGCTTAGAACTAAGGAGAAATTTCCTGACAGTTAGAACAATCAATCAGTGGAACAACTTACCTCCAGAAGTTGTAAATGCTCCAAAACTGGAACTTTTAAAGAAGCAATTAGATCAGAGGTGGTTCAGGTGGTTCGCACCGGTTCGCATTTACCTTTGGGGGAAATTTGGCCAAGGTTGCTGAACCCATAGCAATGGCCAGCTGGCCACGCCCCCCAACTGGTTCCCCAGTCGCCTCTCACTCACTTTGCCTGCCATGTTTGTTGCTGCTATGTTCTTCGCACACACGCATCCCATTGCCTTGCAAATTCAATGGGATGTGCATGCGCGAAGATGGAGGCAACGGCAGCAGTTTTTTCTGGGACCTCAAGTATTTTTGGCGGTCTGCAACCAGCTATCACCTCTTTGAGAGCTGCTTTGGGCTGAGCAAGCTGGGAGGCTTCTTTGCCAGCCATTTTCCAGCAGCGGCAGCTGGCTGGGGGCCACCAAATACTCCGGTCAGCTTGCCTTCTGAACTCTGGACCAGCTGCCATGGAAGGTAAGCGGCGGTGGCTGAGAGACTTCTTGGCCAGGCGCTTCCCAGCAGCAGTGACTGGCTGGGGGCCACCAAAAACTCTGGTCAGCTTGCCTTCTGGACTCTGGACCAGCTGCCATGGAAGGTAAGCAGCACGAACAGAGGTGGTGGTGGGGAGGAACTGGGGCTAAGGCCAAGGCTGATAAAGGAGGGGAAACAGGAACGACTGGCAAAGGGAAGGCGGGGGTAGATAGGTGGGAATTCCAAAAAAATTCCTATCTTTTTCTGGGGGCGTGGCTAGGTGGAGGATCATGTGACTGAGTGGCATGGGCGTGAGTTACGTGAAATTGGACACAGCCACTCAGTCACATGCCCCCCACCTAGCCATGCCCACCAAACCGGTAGCAAAAGTTTTTAAAACCCTCCACTGGATTAGATAACCATTTGTCTGACGTGGTGTAGGGTTTCCTGCCTAAGCAGGGGTTTGGACTAGAGGTCCAAGGTCCCTTCCAACTTTGTTAAAATAAAGGGCTAAACTAATCCTACCTACTTTTTGCTAGTCTCTAATGGAAAAATAAGGTTCTTTAGAAACCTCTAGGAAGTATCATCCAACTGGCTATTCATCCATAGAGAAAGTTAGGGGCTATAGGCAAAGCCATCAGATAGCCATAGTATCATCTAGGTCAGTACTGTGAAACTCACATCATCACAGCATCATCATTGACGTATCAGGACATTTTTCCTGTTCGCTAAACTGGGCGTTGCCAGCACGTGACACATCCAGCCCACGGGCCCTGAGTTTGACACTCCTGATCTAGTCTATCATGCTCTCTTCAGCTTTTCAGTCAGGAAAGCAAAACATGGGAGTCAGGCTACAGAAGAGAAGGCATGTCTCCTGCCTTCCTTAGCTAATTAGACTTAGAGCGTGTCTACCTTGACAGAATAGATTGGATGGGTAGAAACAGCAGCGATTGCTTAGAGTACCACTTGGGCTCTTGCATATATTCAGTTCTGCATACCTATACCAAATTTCTATCAAAAGTATTTTCTGTATCTGAAATATGCTTTTTTATACTTTAAATATGCTTTTTTTAAAAAAATTCAGGACAAACCTGTTGAAAGTATGTCTTTGTTTGACTGCCAGCAAAAGCTCAATACCACTGAGCATTTTATTTATTCATTTAGCACCCTTTAACTGTCCCCAATTTTGGGTGCCAGTTCTTTCTAGCTGATTCATAGATTTTCGTAATCTTGTTTATTTCTTGTGATCCCTCCTACGACTATTCTAGCGTTTTCTACCCCATTTCCAACCTAGAATTTCCTTTTTTAAAAATCATACTGTTGCCTCCTTAGTGTGAAGAAATATACTTGCATTGCACTCAAGCAAATTATCTTCTGCATAAAGTATAATACATAGCTTCATGAATGCAATGAAGTGATCTGCTGGGTCTTTTGTTAATTATATGGTATGCATCAGTGGTGGGTTTCTACTATTTCGCCATGGATCGTGCGAACCGGTAGTGGTGGCGGCAGGAGGCTCTGCCCACCTACCCAGACATCATCACGGACACTGTGCATGCACAGAAGCGCCGTGAGCGCTCGAAGTGAGCAGGCACACACACACATTCCCAGTTCCAAATCGATAGCAAAGATAAGTGGAACCCACTACTGGTATGCATGCTTGAAAAACATTATGGCAACATAGGAACCAGTGCCACAGATATATGGTAACAGTCAGCCGAAAAGTAGATCTCTTAATCCTTGACCAGCAAGGTTTTATTGCATTTAAAGCATGGTGTAGTTTATATGATGCCTTCTTTAGAGAAAAAAAAAACCCAAAACAAAACAAAGGCAAAAAGCTTTTCAGTGCCCTGTTTAATGTGTAATATACAGAGACATTACTAACTATTAATACTGAAGCAAGGCTGAAAGAATCAGTGTTTTACTGTACATAGACCTCAATATATCTTACTTCCTACTTATGAAAAGATGTTTATTACCTGTAACTGTCCAGAGGTGTGTGCTTCACAGCAGCAGAGATTGGTAATAAGCTTCCTTTTCTCATTTACATTGATAGCAAGCATTAGTGAAGATATATGCATTTCATTTCATGGTTCAGAAAGAACAAAGTATATGTATATGTGATAACGGTGGGTGGTTAATGAAATGGTCTGACAAACATAAGCTAATACATAATCATACCAGAATGTGGACAGGAACACCTGTTCTCACTTCCAGTCTTATGTCTCTTTAAAAAAGTTAGTGTTCGCAAGAAGTGAAAACTGCTACTATTTAGACATCAATATGCTCCAAGGAAATTTTACTGGTTGGATATATTTTTTTTTTTGCAAACACTAAAGAAATGAAAGAAGGGGGATTTTAATGATATCAAATCTCTTTTGCTTGTGTCCTAAGAGTAATGAAAACTTCACACATGCATGAAGCTCTAGTAATTATTTTAAACTGCCTTCTGTTGTCCCCCTGAGGAACACGGTGGTATTTGTTTGATGCAGTTTAATTAGTGTCAGGGTAATTAATGCTATGCTATCTACATGAGATCAAAACCCTTCCTTTGTAACATTCTAGTAACTAAGAACCAAGGCAGGGCATAGATTACAAAATAGGAAAACTAGAGTACGAGAGATTCAAAAGAGCCAGTTGGTATCAAATGTTAAATATCTATAAAGGGTGCCCAGTGCCAAGTACTTTGTTGTTGTACAAGTACCATTCATGTCCAAGGGGTTTCTTCTGGTCATCCACTCAAAAAAAACCCCACATAAAAATATTAGGTGTGATTGTTGACATCGAAACACATACCCATCCAGATTATCAAGATTTACTGCTTTCAACAAATGATAAATTATTTTCTATTGCTGTGATCAAATTAATCAACACTTCAATGTACCCTCATAGATTATTAAAAGCTTCTGGTATTCAAATGTTATATTTTTTCCAAACTAAGTCTCAAAGCTATACAGAGCATGGGGTACTACAATATAAAATCAACTTTTATTGTGATTTCATCTTACTATCTGTATTTCGTGGTTGACTTGTATACACACCAACTTCTACCCATATGCTAGCACAATGAATAAAAATATCTATGCTCAGTCCAAAACTGCACACCCAAGCAAAATATGATCTTCATAAATTCTCTAAAGCTTTCCTTCTCCTCTTGGCCATCACCAACTGCAATATAAATCTCACACCATATAAACTCAGGCTGATTACAGACTAAAAGAAATAGCTACAGCTATCTTGACTGGATAAATTATATCCTAAAGGTTGTTTCAGATTTTCTAATAAAGCTCTAGTTGTGGGAGGAGGAGAAAGAGTGAGGGCAAATGCAAAGGGAGGGCTGGAAAATGCAAAAGAATTTCACTCTCTTTTGTAACCATGAAATTACAAGCTTGACATAATGCCTTTGTGATTGCTTTGACGTCAAAAGAAGGAGGGAAGGTGTGGCATGTTTAAAGGAGAAAACCACTGATGTGGTACAAAATAAGATTATCCATGAGACATAATACACCACTATTAAAACAATGATCATGGATTCCTACAATATTAAATTGATTTTGCAAGTATATAAAAAGGATGGCTTCTACTGGCATTATGGAAATGTACTAGGATGCAGATTGATTTAGATGTTTGAGTACGCACAAATACCCACAAAACAATGATGCAATGATTGAAAGATCACATTTTCTCACCAAAATGAGGATAAAGTTTAACTTTACTCGAAAATCCAGTGAAGTTCCCACTGCAACACCCTTATTATTATGAAAATCCACTGAAGTATGTCTCAGACAATAGAATATCTCCATTTCTCTGAGGCATTCATTACTTAGTGCTTGCTGAGATCAGCTGAGTAGCAAAATATGCTTTTTCACATCTTTAGTTCTGCTATCTGCAGCCCAGTTGCTTATCAATTAAAGTGATAAATATAAGTGACTTTGATAACACAAGCAACACATTACGGAGCAAAGTAATCTTTGAAAACCCTGGCAGAAGAACTATATGCAAAGTTCAACAACTGTGAAAGAACTATTAAAGAGGACACACAAACAAGTGACCTTGAATGACAAGCGCACTTCATTCCAGCAATAAACAGCGGCAGTGCTGATAAGTGCTCATTGGCGCATAGAGTAATTACCTATCTGTCAGCATTGCTGGTGTATGCGAAATAGTATAAATGAAACATACATAATGTACAGCAATAATATCAGGGCATGCAGAACCTAATGTATTATCATCATTCTCAGGGCCCAGGTTTATGTGGCTGCCACTATAGTACTGAGTAAATGCCTTCAGGCCATGATAATTTCATTCTAATCTCCGTTCCATATTATAATTTTCATAGCTAAAAGATACTGAGGAGCAATACGTTTCAATCAAGGCCTAAATAGAACACAACCTGTAACCAGCTATTTTATATATCTGTATCGTCTTTTTTTTCTTCAGAAAAATTAGTCCCTTTATGAAGAGAGGAAAATAAACTGTAAATATGTGGATTACACAAAGGCTCAGCAATGTCATCAGGTCCAAAGACAAGCTCTACAGATTAGGTGTGACCAATGCTATTTCTGTTTTCTGGGACATTTATTTATTTATTATTTATTTATTTAATTCAATTTATATCCCGCCCTTCTCCTTTGCAGGACTAATTTAACTCTAACCATACAAATATGGTTTAATTTGTGGTTATTTTTATGTTTTAAAAAAGAGCTTAAAATATATGTGTGTCGTATTCTCTACTAAATGCAACATCCTTGTTATGTAAGTGTCATAACTGGCCTAACAGCAATCTTGATTGGTCAAGAAAGTTCCTTTACGACAATCCCCCTCTGTATCTAGGGGACAGATAGTAGTTTACTGGTAGCAATACAGTACAACACGTTTTATGTACCAAAGACTCTCTATTTAATTCCTAACATCTCCAGCTGAAATGATCTGATAGCAGAGACAAAAAATTATCTCCCCAAGGTTTTAGAGATTTATTTCATCTAGAAATATCTTTTTGGCTGAGGAAATCAACAGCTTAATATGCAGCTGGATATGACTGGACTTTTGAAATTGTCCACCAAATATGTAGAAAGGGAAATTTGAATGAAGTTTTCACTTGATTTATCCAGCATATGAAAGAATTCTCAAAAAAACAAAAACAAAAAAAATGTATAAGTAAGGCTTCCTCCTAGGCGAGATAAAATTCCCAATGTGGGACTTGCTAACATGACTTTTTTCTTGAGCTTTAACTAAAACATGGGACGTATGGAAGGCTGCAGATCCCTGGAGATCTTAACTGTCTTGTAATTTTTTTTAAAAAATCGAAGTCCATTACATTCTACCCATGAGAATTTCTGTGTAATTGCACTTCCTATGAAATAAATACGAAAGCAAAAGCCTCCATCAAATTGCATTAGAACAGGTAGAAAAAAAGAGTAAGAAAATTTTTCTGCCCAGCAATGACATGATTTAAATATATATCCTTTCTCAGCTATATTGTTTGGAAATTGCTTGATTTGAATGATGCTAATCATTGGACTTGCAAATGCTAGCCCAGCACTGAGATAGGCCAGCATCTTTTAAATCTATAACTATCTACATCATCTATATCTATACTTATACCTAGCCTAGCACTAAGCCAGGCTCAACCTTATGCAAGTCCCATCTTGATACATTTGTTTGCATTCTTAGTAAATTTCCATTCACAAAGGGAAAGGTGTTGGGTGACTTATGTAAGAAAATAGCCAACTAAGACTCTTTTCTCCTTTTCTGACCTTTACAGCTCAACAGTAATGTCTCACTTTGAGCCGTCTAGCCACAGGGAGAAAGATCTTTCCACCTAAAAATATGAAGGAATCTATGCCAGCACAACACTACAGTTTAAGGTACACTGAACAGAAGATACGAGAGATAAGGAAGCAATGAAGTGAGAAAGCAGTGAAGAACAAAATACAAAAATATAACAAGTTTAAATCAGACTGTAGCCCAACTAGATTTATTTTTACTAATTTAAACTTTTCTGCCCCAAGTGATCTTCATTCTTAGTTACTTATTCTGCTGCATCTTAATGATCTTAGAATCAGTTTTAGTAAGAAAGAAATTATGGAGAGCAAACGAAGAAGGTGATGACATATTGCCTGATGCTATGCCAATCCATTGAGGTGATATTGATTGGCAGCTATTCTTATACTTAATGGGCAACAGTACACATATGCAGTAAATAGAAGCTTAAAGAGTGACAAGGTTGTGATGAAGTTTTTCTCTCAAACAGTCTTGAGTAGCTGAATAGTAATATTGGTTGAGATTATTTGAACAAAGTATTTTATAACCATGGTAGATAAACAAAGAATAGCAGTCCTGACATTGTTATATAAAAATAACTTAATAAATATAAAAGTAGAAGGCAAAACAGATAGCTAGTTATAGCTTTAGGATATTTTTGAATTCATTACAGAACAAAACTGTAATGTAATAGAGGTATCTAAATGCAGCACAAAAAAATGTTGACTCAATCTTGTCTAAATTTGCAGTCACCAGATCTGTGGGATGATAATTTCCTTAATCCTCCAGAGAGCACAGCCTTTGGTTACATTGTCTGATGATGATGAAATGGAATACAACATACCTGGAGGAGAAGATTTATTATATTAACATGTATTTTGTAACAATGTATGTTTAGGGACAGAACAGGGCCATAAACCTAATAACGGTCACACTTAAAGAGTAGTTGATTCCACAATAAATATTCAAGAGGAAATATACCATAAAATTTCTCTGAAGAAAATGACAATCCAGTTATTAGAAGACAAGCTATTTTCTATATGAGAATATCAATTTCATCGCGTGGAAATGTTATAAAGTTATTACAGCTAATATTCCACTAATGATTAGATGATACCAACTACTGAATATGTAGGTGCGTAGTAACCACCATGTCCTTACAAACATGGCATATTTTTCTTCCATTTATCCATTCGCTAATAACCAGTAGAACAAATTAACTCCAATATCATTTTCTTCTGTTCCTACTCATTTATTCAAGTTTTGAACAGAAAACCCCCCCAAAATTATTTGATTCTTTTTTTCTAGAAAAATAAATTTATTTTTGTAAACCTTTCATGGCAATGATGGAGCTTTTAATTTTGTCAAGAATTGCTGTTCCATGTCTAGATCAATGAACTATATAAAGACAGTTATCTCCATATCCTAACCTGAATTCCAAGTGTTTTGTATTTCATGTAGCAATGCTTTCTGTTTGAGTTCTGCACTCTGCCTCCTCCTTTGTTCTTGGTCATAAAGTTATTACTATATATTCTGGTTTATCACAGGCTGCTTTCAGAATATTCAACCCTGGGAAATGTATACAGGTGAATTGAGTTGAATTTCAGAGGTTTCACAATGTAAGGTTAACTTTAACGAATGCTTCAGAACAACCAATTTGACAGAAGAGAACAGTCTGGAAAATTATACAAAATTCAAGATGGAATGTCAATATTTCCTGGTACATAGAATTTCTTCTTCTTCTTCTACAGGTAATTCTTGATTTATGACCATGACTGAGACTGGAAATTCTATCACTAAGTGATGTGATCATTGAGTCTGCCTGATTTTATGACCTATGCCATAGTCATTAAGCAAAAAACTGTGGTTATTAAGTGAATCTAACTTCCCCGTTGATTTTGTTTGTCAATAGCTTCCTAGGAAGATCATAAATGGTGATCACATGGCCCAGGGATATGCAACTGTCATAAATAAATGTTAGTTGCCAAGCTGGTTTGATCACCTTTTTCAGCACTATCTGAACCTGTGTACCTTTGAACAGAAGTTAAACGAATGGTTGTACTGTGTCTACTCTACTCATATCCTTATTACTTACTGAAAAACATTCAAAGTCATGCTGTGATTCCAATGAAACATATTATGAGAAAAAAGGCTCCATGGTAGCAGTAATTGAAGGATTAATTGTGCTGATCCTTCTCCAATTTAATTCTTTGTATAAAAGAAAACCACTGAGACTATCCACTTTAGCCTTAAAGTCCATCATTAAGTTTTTATTTATTTATTTGCAATTTATTATCATACAAAATCATATTGCTAAATCACAGATACAAATATCTTTGGCTTTTTGATCATCTAGATTTTGGGGAATTTATGCTTCAGAACATAGCATTGTATTTAGATGGCAGCAGAGAGCCATTTCTTACAGCTGTTGCAGTGAACATCTTCCTCAGTCTAATGCCACTAGACATGATAGGGAATTCTGGGAGATAAAGTCCACTTCAAATTAGAAGTCCAAATGAAGGAAGTAAACATTGTTTTCATGGAATCCCAAAGTGTGCAAGTTGCAGAATGCATATCTCATGAAGACTGTCCTAGTGTCTAACCTGCAATTTTTCTTGGTACTATAAAAATATGCTTTCATTCATCATAATTTTTAAACATGTACATATTTTGAAATTCAGTAAATAATTGATAGTTTATATTACATTTTGTTTGACTGCATATTGCCATGAAATTATACACAAAATGAATGTTGGCATAAAATATAACAGTTTCATTAGCTAAATATAACAAACCACTTAACAGCTTTTTCCAGCCTGATATAAGTCCTCTGGATGTTTGGTCTACAATTCACAGGATTAGATTTGCCCAATCCTTATTAACTATTGGCTATATGCCAACTATCACCTATCCAAAAAGATAGAGATAATGTTTTCTAAAAACAAAGTGCAGACTATCAAAGGCGCATGAAATCATAGGGATGGGACTTTGGTTTATAGCCCAAAACTGTTAGGAGATAAATTCTGCTAGACAACTGTTTTCCAGGAAATGGCTGGTTTTCCCTGTTGTTAATTTTCTCCTTCAGTAGATGGAGGAAAAAATCAAGATGATCTGCCATGCATGACTTGCCTCAAACTAGCAGGGAAGACTTAGTTGGGGAAATAGCAGAAACACTGAGGAAAACTGACCATCTAAAACTGGAGTTCAAGATTTTAGGGGAAACTAAAGCTAAATATAATCATTCTATGAGCTTGACATCAAAAAGGGCTTTTGGGATAATTCAAAATTTAAAAAAAAGAAATTTAAAAAAATCATTGCATCAGTTAATCAAAGAAGATGACTGAAGAAACTTCAGAGTTGTCTTCTCCAACAACAATAAAAAACAAATAGTTCTTCTTTCATAACAACAAAAATGTCTTCCATCAGAAATTGTGAAGTGTCGGATGTGTTGTAATGGAGGTTAAACAGTCCTGTGCATATGATACTTTAACTCTTTGAGCTTGTTTTATTGCAGATATTTCATTACTCAAATTAGGTAACATTATCAGTGCACTCATGATGTTACCTAGTATGGGTAATGAAATGTCTGCAACAAGACAACCAAGCTCAGAGAACATCAAAGACCCATCATTTCAATCCTAAACTACAAATATTCTTTATCAATACTTTATCTCTGAACAGGAGTTGGGTCTAAACAATCCCTTCCAACTCAGTGATTCCTCGATTCTGTACCTACAAAGGTATTTATACATTTACAAGTAATTTTGTTTCTCCATTTACTCATATTTGATTAGTTAGAATAACTTCTAAGACAATTAATTATATCTTTTTTCCTTATTAATATTTATTTGTATTAGAGAATCTGTACCCTTTATGTCCTGAGTCAGCATAGGATTTTAAGGAATTCTAGTACCCCTTCCAGAGAACAGATTTGCAAATGTTAGAAAGATGTTCACATGGTTCCTATTTTACAGGCAGTTTTAAAAAGGCACACTCCTGATAATGACAACTTCAGAATGCTCAAGTCTTCAATCCAAGTCTAATCCCCATTGGTGACCATCATTCTGCCTCTTCATTACTTCAGTCTTGTTTTTATGCAATTAGCTCACCTCTTAATTAGCTTCTCCCTTGTGTAGTGACAAATGCACATACTTTATCAGTTGGCAGAAGAGATAGGGAAATGGGGACAGGACTGAGTTTCTGATACTTTCGTCAGACACTGCATTTGCTAAAAGAAAAATCCAACATATCCTAAGGCTCAAAATGAGTTTCAAGGATCATTTTAAAAACTCTAAGGTATCCTCGTCTCATGGGCATGAATCCATAATTTTGACAAAATCATATTAGAGACATAGACATAAAAAATTTATTTTTAAATTATCTGATACAAATTTTGCACATTTTCATGAAGAAGAATTTTGTACATTATATATTCTTCTTTCTAACCATCCTATAATACACTTTGTGGGTGAACTTGAACAAACCATATGGTAACTAAAAATATGCTTATGCTGGCAATAAACTTATCATTTGAAGTCAAGGGCATTCTAAAGATTAGCTGCAAGCAAGATCAGAGATGTCAAACAACTGTATTGTGTCAAAGCAGAAAACAAATTGATACGTAAACATGCTCTCTATAAGCACTCCATAATAGTTTCACAATGTTAAAAAAATATATCAATATCCATCCAAGCAAATTTAATAATCTGAAATATATAAATCCTGAACGATATCAATATTGACCTGAACATTAGAATATGTGGAAAATACCCTACTGTTGGGATATTTTGCTTTTTTTTAAGACAAACTGACTGAACAGATATGCACGTAGACAAAGAATAAAATAAAAAGACAAAAATGTGAAATTATTTATATAATTAGATCTAATATTAGGCCTAGGAATCAGGGGCCACTTTTCCCCAGTCATCAGAACAAAAAATAAGTAAAACGGGAATCAAAGCACAAACATTGTTCAAACCTTTTGTCCCTGATTCACCACACTAAGAGGCAAACCTTTTAAACAAATCTCAGAGGGCCAAGGATTTTGAGCCACTCTGCAAAGCTTTCAAATGAACTACCAGGCCTTTTCTCTTTGTCTTCAGGGTCCTGTGCATCTGCCAATCTGTAGTTTGCCTCTGGCTAGAAGAACATGATTTGAAGGGGTATGGAGAAAACTATAGAGATCAACTGCTTTGTCTGTTTGCTTATTTGTTTGTTTCATATCAGAATTGCATTAACCCAATAGCAAAAGTACCTTAAAAGTTAGTAACCAGGACCTTGTCCTAATATGAGAGACTGATAACAGATTAGATGAAAGAAACAAATATTCAAATCTAAAAAGCTAATGACATGAAGACTGACAGTGACAAATGGATTAACTATCAATCTGATTTCTCTAACCAGATTCCCGCTAAATATGGTCAGCAGTCCCAGTTTGCATTTCAACAGTCTCAATGCATCTAGAAGGCAATAGGTTGAATTATAATTCAGAATTAAGTACAGAAAGGTGTGTTTCATTGTAAGCAACAGAATGGTTAGAGAAAAGGAGCATTGGTCTTACCTGATACTCTCCTTCTCGTTGGGTGGAGATAGCATCCAGAAATGGGTTGACCTTGTCTGCTAGCTGATTGGAATGAGTCTGTCAGCGCTGTGAAGACAAACCTCCTTTGCCAACGGTCTCCCCAGCTTTTGGTGAAGCGGAAATGACAGACCTGACGTGTCTTGTTCTAAGGTTCTCCTCTTTGGACCCAGGACCAGATGGTCTTCAGGGTGGGGCTGGATGCTATCTCCACCCAATGAGAAGAAGCGTATCAGGTAAGACCAATACCCCTTCTCCATTGTGGTGGAGATAGCATCCAGGAATGGAACATACCAAAGCTGGTTTGTCCTACAAGTGGGCCGTAGTCTGGTCCGAAGTCCCCTGCTCAGATTGAACCTTCTGGAGGACTTGTCTGCCAAAGGCCGCTTCAGCCGAAGCGAAGGAGTCCAGTTTGTAATGTCTGATGAAAGGGGATGGAGAGGACCATGTAACTGCTCAACAAACCTCCTCGATAGAAGCTTGCATTGCCCACACCACTGTTTAGTAAGGCAGGAGGAACCACTGTAGGGATCTGGCGTGCAGGCGTGCCGAAGGCACGATGGAAATGCAGACACTATCTTGCCCAGGAGCTTGGAGAGAAGGGCCAATGGTACTGTACAATCCCTTCTGACTCAGCTTGCCAAGTCCCTTAGGCTCCTCTGCCACTCCTGGGAGAGGTAGACCTTGTATGCCACAGTGTCTATTACTGATCCTAGATGGAGCAAATGGTTTGTTGCTGAGAAGTGACTCTTCTCTACATTTATTGAGAACCCATGGTCCTGGAACACCTGGATTGTGATCTGTAGGTCGTCCCTTGCTTGGGGGCAGGAGGAGGACTATATCAGGATATCATCCAGGTACCACTGGACATGTATGGAAAGAGCCCAGAGATGTGCTGCCAATGCAGCTAAAAGCTTCGTGAACGTCCTGTGTGCCGATATTGGAAGTGTTGGTCAGCTTAATCGAAGCATAGATACTGTCGATGTGCCAGTAAGATGGGAATGTGCAGGTAAGAGTCTGTCAGGTCTATCAAGGTGAGGAAGTCGCCCTCTCTGATGCTGTCCAGAATGCACTGGTGTGACTGTATCTTGAACCGCCTGTAGATTAGAAGGAAATTCAGCCTTTTCAGGTCCAGAATTGGTCTCAACCTCCACGAGGCCTTTGGAATTACAAAGAGGATGGAATAGAATCATATCTCCTGTTGGCAACCAGTTGGATCATGTGAATTTCAAACAGATATTGAATAGCAGTTTCCATGAGGACTTTCTTTGAGTTGTCCCTTGTGATGGGATAATGCCTGAAAAACCTCAGGGGTGTGTAAAGGAACTCTAGGAGAGGCCCAATCTTACCATCTCTAGGACCCAGGCATCTGTGGTGATGTCCTCCCAACGCTTGGCAAATAGAGCCAAGCAACCCGATGGGAGAGTCGGTCCTGCAGTCACTTTGAGCGTAGAAAGGATTGATCTCCTCCACCCCGAAATGGCCACTTGTGGCGGAACTGCTGCCTGTTCCTACCCAACTAATCCTGCTGTTGTTCCTGTCTCGGGAAGTAAGGTCTCTGCGACCGCTGAAACCCAAACCGGAGTCCAGCGCACGACCAGAGGGGCAGTGAAAATAAGGTGAGGAACGAAATTCACCTCTCCTGGAGAAAGATGGGAGAACCTTCCTCTTATCATTGGACTTCACTAAAATGGGGTCCAAGGTCTCCCCAAACAGCTTCTCCCCTTTAAAGGGGGAAGAGGCTAACCTACATTTGTGCCTGGTATCCACCTGCTATTGGCAGAGCCATAGCAGGCGGCAGGCAGCCACTGATGATGCTATGGCTTCCACAATCACTGATTGCATATTGGGAGGAATTTCAAGGTCTAGAGCAGCTTCTGATCTAAGCCCGGCTGCAGTGGGGGTAAAAGTTGACTCAGCAATTGTCCCTTTTTAAAAAGGTAGCTCCCCTTCTCCTGCTCTGGAAGGCAGGTCTGACAAGGAACTCCAGTAACTTTCCTTTGTAACAGCCTGAGAGTTCTTCTCAGTAGTGCCCTCTGGTGATAAGTCTTGCGAGTACAGTCTATTTGCTAGACTTAGCTCACTTTGTTCCAACTGCTGAGGAACTTTTTGGTGGGATGAGACACTTGTTGCTGCATGTCAGCCTCCCTCTGGCTGAAGGCAAACTGCCTCTCTATGGCCTTTTGCCACCTGTGCATTTCCTTTTCTTCTGCTTTGGAAACCTTGCCAGAGGTAACAGGTCTCTTCCCTGTTTTGGGGTTCTTGGCCTTCCCTGTGGATCTTGCGGGGGAGGGGCTCTTGGAATTGTGTGGCTGCTGGCAGGGGAAGCACCGCGCTGCCTGCCATTTCCTCTGCCTCAACCAGCGCTATTTCCGTCATTTTGTTTAGAGTCCTGATCTCAGATTGGTTCCCTTGAGAATGCTCCTGCTGGCGTAAGCAACTGTCCTGGAGTGTGTCCGTGGGACAGACAGGGACTCCGCTACCTCCAAGGTAGTTGGGAGGCTCTCAAGGGGCTTGCGCCAATGCTCTGGTAAGCTGGAGTCTGTGGGCCTGTTTGCGCCCTTTTTTCAAAGTGCTCAGGCAACCTGGTGGCTTGTTTGTATTTTTCTAAAGGCTCGGGCGGTTTTGGCAGCTTTCTGATCTCAGGCAGTACTCATGCTGGGCTGTTGGGCTATTTAACTGGACCTCAAAAACTCTGAAATTTCCTTTAAGGTCTTGGGGTTTAGCGGTGTGGAGCCAAGAGTCACTTGTGCTGCCCCGCGATTGATGCTCCGCTGGCCGCTTGATGATTGGAGGATCATGAAAGCTCCTATCAAGTCCGGGCTGCCTGGAGCTCTCTAAACTGGAACGCAAAAGCTCCTAAACAGTCTCTGAGCCCCCAGGGTAGTGACATGCATCCAAGCTCATTCACGCTACCCCACGATTGCTGATTTTACCTGAGAAGCCCACCGAGCATTGATCTGCAGCAGCTCAAGCCAAAGTTCCTGCCTCCAGAAGAAGCCTTGAGGCTCTAGTGATCCATGAGAAAATTTTGGTGGTCCGCAGAGAAATCTTTGCATTTCTCTCAAGGAGCCCAGCCGAAGTTTCTAGCATCACTTGCACTTCAGTGCTTTGACTCCCAAAGACAGGATGGGGTACTTCAGGAAGTTAGCTTGGCTGCCTGTTAGCAGAGAGAAGCAACTGGAGTCAATCCCAGCTTTGCTGTCCATTGCAGACACTAGATCGGCCACCTGCAAACTCTCATCTCTCAAGGAGCACTCACTGAAGTGGCGCAGGAACTTTGGCCAGGCTCGTTGAGAGATGAGAGTTTGCAGGGGACCGATCTAGTGACAGTATCGATCTAATAGACAGCAAAGCTGGAGTTGACTCCAGCTGCTTTTCTCTGCTGTAGTGCTTCCTGGATGCCATTTACCGCTCTAAGTCCCAAGCACTCCCTGCCCCAAGGGCCGCCTCATCAGTTTCCCACAGCAGCTCCCCTCTGGCCAGCAGGTCGAGCCCAGCGCTGGCTCTCGTATGTCAAGCCGAGCCCTTCATCTACTTCAAGCCATCCCCTATCAGGGGACCCCATGAAGCCCTTGCTGCCCTTTCCATCCTTCGGCCCCTGGCCAGCTTTTTGGATGAGGTAGAAATACCGGATCTTCAGAGGCTGGGTGGCTACCCAGAAAAGGAAGAAGAACAACAGCAGTTCCAGGAGAAGGAGGAGGAAACCTGGTAGTAAGGTATTTTTGCCCGACTTTTCTGCATAAAGGCTTGTCTCTCACCTGGCTCTTTCACCTTCTTTCCCTGAAGCTCTTTCTGGGGGAAAAAAAGACTCCTTCCTTTTTTTGTACCCAGCTGACGCTTTCCAAAGCTCGCTTTTCCAGTGTTAGCTGCCCAAATCCCTCTTGATTGTGATTTTTAAAATTTATTATTATTTATATTGGCCATTCCTTTCTGGACATCTCTGTTTTTCTCATTGATTCCCCCCCCCCACCCATTACTGTCCCAAATCCTCCATTTGCTTCCAATCTGCATTTTTTGCCTGTGCGGTTTAAAAACAAAGATTAATGAAAAGAAGAACTAGGGGAGACATGATAGCAGTGTTCCAATACCTCAGGGGCTGCCACAAAGAAGACGGAGTCAAGCTATTCTCCAAAGCACCTGAGGGTAGGACAAGAAGCAATGGGTGGAAACTGATCAAGAAGAGAAGCAACTTAGAACTAAGGAGAAATTTTCTGACAGTTAGAATAATTAGTCAGTGGAACAACTTGCCTCCAGAAGTTGTAAATGCTCCAACACGGGAAGTTTTTAAGAAGAGATTAGATAACCATTTGTCTGAAATGATGTAGGGTTTCCTGCCCAAGCAGGGGATTGGACTAGAAGACCTCCAAAGTCCTTTCCGTTATTCTATTCTAAGTCTACCACACGGAAGAGCCCAGATGGAGAAAGGGGTTAATCCAGATGCTTAATCATGTGATTTGATGGGGAAAGTTAACTTTCTCAGACTCAATACTACATACCAAAGAAAGGAAGCAAAGGAAACTGATGAAATCAAAATGCACAACAACTTTGTTATCTCATTTAGAAACAGAACTGGCTCGGTTTCATGGGAAGGATCAAAATGAGTTCGTGTTTCCTGCTTTGCCAAACTCATTTGACAGCAGACAATGACTATCTATTTCTAGGAAACGGGATGAAGCTGCAAACTGCGCATTGATTATCAAGCTGCAGACTTCTAAACAGAAGAGAATGTACAGTACATTCAGTGAATTCAACAGATTGTGCCAAATTCTAGAGGCAAATTTTCATGTACTTTTAATTGTTACAAAATCTGTGTGTGACTATTTTCCCCTTTGCAAGTGAGACGTTAAAATACTCAAGAGTTTGCATAACATTTTAAGCTACCTTAAAATAAATCTAGTGTATCTTCCTGAACCAGTCTGTGTGCCAAAGTTTGATTAAAGCAGCATGACCAATCTATTTACTTTAAGCTGAGCAAGTAACTTCTGTCATCTAGACCCAAAGGGAAAGGTTGACCTGAAATTAATCCATATTATTGCCATCATCCAGGATGACCACAAAAATACAGCTGTTATTGTTGTATTATCTCCCATTGTCAATGGTGGAGGGGAAGCATTGTAGAATTTTCTACCAAGAACCAGTAAGAAAAAAAACACTAGGAGAAAACCACCCCAATGATGCAGTTGAAGTGATGTCCCGGTGCTTGGAAGCCGTGCGAGTCTGGATGGGGAGGAACAGGCTTCGGCTCAACCCATCCAAGACTGAGTGGCTGTGGCTTCCG
>JANHFK010001937.1:5889-24013 GCA_036250565.1 Sibynophis collaris | reverse complement strand
CTCCCATTAACAACAATTTGTTTCATCTCACAATTTACACCTCACCTTGAGTGAATTACCCAACTGATTTACAAGTTAGACTATCAAACAAGAATTCCAGTACAGGAAGCTTTTGCCTACTTAGCAACAAGAGGTGTACAAGATGGGCAAAATCCATTGGATGAGTTAAATATCCGATGGTATCACATTGTGGCTAATTTGTTCTCTTTAATTTGCAGAAGTTACTACCATGCAAGTTCTGCACATAGAGGCTATAGTGCCATATGTTTATTAAGCACTCAACATTAAGCATGCCAGAGGCCACGGCCATAGAATATGTTACTTTGGCTTACAGCATTCTTTCTGACCTACATTGTCTCCCTCACCTTGAGTGGAAAATAGCAGCATCTATTCCTCATTTCCCCAGGGGCCTCTCATTTCCCTATCTTTTATTTTCTTAAATGGAACTCCAGGCTCTTTAAAGGCTTGGTTAATTTATTGCCAGAAGACAAGATGTATGTTGCTCCACAAAATAATGTTGAAAATAAGGAGGAGTAGAGAAGAGGAGGAAGAGGAGGGAGTGGTGATGTATCTAATAGAGGTAGAATCTAGTGTGTGATGCAATTAGATTAAGCCTATACAAAGCCTTAGTTAATGCCCTGAGTTTCAGGATCAATGGGCTATCCTACAGTTTTTGGCAGAGAAATATAGGCACACGCAGACATGCTTCCTGTATGTTGCCTTTATTGATATAAAGCCAGCATTTGATTCAATATCTAAAGAAAGCTTCTCTGGGAGAAGCTATCACGGTCACCAATAGATCAGAGTTTACTTTTTCTAATTAGGATGTTGCATGATAACACCATTGGGCAGGTTAAATAGGGCAGTGATGGTCAGCTTTCTGCAGTTATTTCCATCTAGATAGGAGTAAAGGGGATGTATTCTGCCTCCCCTCTTTTTAATATATATGTCAATTTCCATCTTGCTCTAATATCATTCTAGTGCCAAAGAAACCTTCCATCAAGGAACTGAATGACTTCAGACTGGTTGCTCTAACATCTGTAGTTATGAAGACCTTTGAAAAGCTAGTGCTTGGCCACCTGAGAATAATCACGGAGCCACTGTTAGACCCCCTGCAATTTGCCTACCGAGCAAATAGATTGATAGATGATTGACAGCAAAGAGATTGACAGATGACTCTGCACTACATCCTACAACATCTTGAATCTCCAAAAACCTATGCAAGGGTCCTCTTTGTAAGACTTCAGCTCAGCATTCAATACCATCATTCCTGATATTCTTCTAACTAAACTAAATCAGCTAGCTGTACCTGACCACACTTGTAAATGGATCATAAGCTTCTTAACAGACAGGAAGCAATAGGTGAAGCTAGGCAAAATCACATCAGATACCTGCACAATTAGCACAGAAGCCCCCCAGGCCTGTGTACTCTATCCACCTCTCTTCTCTCTATACACCAATGACTGCATCTCAAAAGATCCCTCTGTTAAAGTACTGAAGTTTGCAGAGCATACAACAGTGATTGGTCTCATTCAAGACAATGATGAATTTGCATACAGACCGGAGATTGAACAACTAGCCTTGTGGTGCAACTAGAACAATCTTGAACTAAATACACTCAAAACCGTAGAAATGGTGGTAGATTTCAGAAGAAAACCTCCTATACTACCACCTCTTAAAATATTAGACAACACAGTATCAACAGAAGAGTCCTTCAAGTTTCTAGGTTTTATCATATCTCAAGACTTAAAATGGATCCCTAACATCAAAAAAGCTCAACAAAGAATGTTCTTTCTCCGCAAACTCAGAAAGCTCAAACTGCCCAAAGAGCTGCTGATTCAATTCTACAGAGGAATTATTGAGTCTGTCATCTGTACCTCCATAACTGTCTGGTTTGGCTCTGCAACTAAACAAGACAAACACAGGCTTCAATGGATAATTAGAACTGCAGAAAAAACAATTGCTACCAACCTGCCTCCCATTGAGGACCTGTATACTGCACAAGTTAAAAAGAGGGCTGTGAAAATATCTACAGACCCCTCACATCCTGGACATAAATTGTTTCAACTTCTACCCTCAAAAAGACGCTATAGGGCACTGCACACCAAAACAATTAGAGACAAGGGCAGTTTTTTCCTGAATGCTATCACTCTGCTTAACAACTAATTCCCACAACACTGTCAAATAATTTACTAAGGCTGTATTACTATTCTTCTTCTCTTCCTTACTAGTATCTATCTCTTCCCATTTATTACTATAACCATGTTGCTTGTATCTTTCAATTATATTGTTTTGTTTATTATTTATTTTCTTTATTGGCCAACAAAGAATTCTATTCTGTATTAACAATAGGCAGTTCTATATGCTCCTGCAAGCAAATGATACAGCCATTTTCTCTCACACTTTTTGGTCTCTAGCAGATTATTTTAGAGAAGAATTGCTTACAATAAAGTTCTTCAAAATTAAAATTATGATAGTTTCAAAGGGATGAGAAGTCAAAATATTGATGGAACATAAACAATAATAATATAGTTCAAGTTTTATCTTTTAAATAACTTGACCTATTACTCCAACAATTGGGCATCTGGCAGGAACAAATTAAATTTATCTCAAATCAGGCCAATAATAATGCTAAGCTTATACTCAGTGCCTTTGATACTAGAAAAGATTAGAATAAACCCACTGTTTTCAGACCTAAATCTATCTTTCTAATGCTGTTTGGCTCACACGTATGTGCATACAAAACCCCCAGGTACAATAAAGCCCAGATTCTTACTTCTCAGAATACCCCTCTGTATTTTAAACACAGTTCTTAACTCAGAAAGTAGAACAATTCCCTTGGATTTTAGGCCCCATATACTGTATATATTGGTGATATTTTTGTCTTAGGTTTCACTTTTCTAGTAATTCTCTGGCCATCATAATTCTTTTTTATAATTTCCCCTTTTCTTAGGAAGCTGGGATCCAAATAAACTTATAGAAGCTGGCATGGGTTTGTCAAAAATACATCATGCTAGACCAGGTTTATTGCCTTCTTTGACAAAGAGATTAAATTAGTGAATAAGAAAAATGCTGAGGACATAGTATACTTGGACCTCACTAAGGCATTTGACAAAGTAGATCACAGCCTACTTCTTGATAAGATAGAATAATGTGGAATGTAGTGGGGTATCTCAAGTTTCTGTCTTAGGCCCAGTACTCTTCAAACCTTCAGAAATTATCTAAATCAGTGATGTCAAACTCACGTTATCACGGCAACATAGCAGGACTCCCCCCCCCTTTGCTAAATGGGGTGTGGGCATGGGCAGCATGTGACACATCCTGCCTGTGGGCCAGGAGTTTGACAGACCTGATCTAGATGATGGGATAGAAGGGGAACTCATCAAATTTGAAGACAACACTAAGCTGTGAGGGGGTGGAAAGGGGGACTAGCCACCATCTTAGAAGATAGATTCAAGATTCAGAAGTATCTTGATAGAGTTGATCGTGGTTTCATAAATGGAAATGCAATTCAGCGGTGAGAAAAGTAAGGTCCTGCATATAGGCAAGAAAAACCTAACACACAGGTAAAGAACAGGGGTACTTGGATCAACAATAGCAACTGTGAGATGGATATTTTTGTGTCCTAGTAGACTACCACTTAAATATGAGCCAGCAGTGTGCTACAGTTGCTAAAAAAGCAATGCAGTCCTAGGTTGCATCAACAGAGGGATAATTTGAAGATCACTGATGAGATCACACTTGGAATACTGCATCCAGTTCTGGTCATCACAATACAAAAATATTGTTGAGACCCTAGGAAGAGTGCAGTGAAGACCAACAAAGATAATAAGGGATCTGGAGACTGAACCCTGTGACGAATGATTGAGGGAACTAGGCATGTCTAGACTAATGAAGAGAAGGACTAGAGGTAATATAATAGAAGTCTTCCAGTATTTGAGGGGCTATCACAGAAAAGGGGTTGACTTAGTCTCCGAAGAATTTCCTGATTTAGAATAGAATAGCTTACCTCCAGAAGTTAGGGGTGCTCCATCACTGGAGGTTTTCAAGAAGAGTCTGGACAGCCATCTGTCTGGAATGCTTGAGCAGGAAGTTGGGCTAGAAGACCTCAAAGCTCCAAGCTCTTTGGTTGTGTTTTCTCATATAATGACCTCCTGGCGCTGGAGCTTTCAAAAGCATATATTTGACAAAGTTCTTCAGTGTGGCTTGCAGTATATAAACACAAGACCTTTCCAGCCATAAAATTATTCATTTATTTAATGTTACCTGCCTGTCACACTGCAGAAGTTTCTCTTTAGCCTGCCTTAATGTCCTGCTGTCTGCATTATTGAAAGGAAGATATAAATTTGCAAATTGAAACTTGTCCCTGTACACTGCAGTAACCCACGATTTTAACTCAGTGATTCTCAACCTTAGTATTTTTAAGATGTGTGGACTTCAACTCCCAGAATTCCCCAGCCAGACCTGGAATTGGGTTTTGGGCATTGAATTCCACTCAACTTAGGCTGAGACACACTGCTGTAGCTCATGTAGTCTTTCAGAGCCCTTTTTATGATAAATTATGTTCTACCCTTACATTTTCATCTACCAATAGAAATCCCTTCTGTCTTGAGGGCCATCTTTTTTGTTCCTCGCTATCCAACTAGAGAAGCAACACCACCGGGAAGTTGCATTTTCTCTCAGCTATCATTTTCCTAAGCAGGAAACTAATTTCTTAGCTTTCTGATTTATTAATGTACAATTGTACTTTGTTCTCCTGTGCTTCTTACATTACACCTGGGTGTTATCTCCTGTCATATCTTATTTGTCATGGACCAATATAAGATTTAGTTATACACACTTAAATATACACAAACTCATATCCCTGGGCATTGACTTAATAGCATCACAGTCAAGGGGTAGAATTCTAGTATTTCATAAAATACTTTTATCACTTGTTTTTAGACCTACATTCTACTTTTAATATCCTGCTATCTGTACTTATTGCACTGCAGCAAATGTCTTATTCACTTCTGTTGACATCTTAGAAATGTTCAGACTCTAAAGCATTTATTGTTCTTTCCAGATAATATCCTTCTTTATTTTCTATGTCATGGCTTCCCATACTTTTTAAATTTTATTTATGCTGTCAACTGTCCAATTTGTTGTTCAGTGACTATAATAAAAACATCATATTAATTTTCCATTGAAAAGTTTAAAGTTAATCTTTGGGACAAAAGTCAGGAAGGAATTATTAGGCCTATGCTAATAAAACTAAGTGCAAAATGATCACCTCCCTCAAACTCAGCAGGGATTCCTTCCATTTTATTTTCCCTTTTAAGTTCCATATGAAAAAGAGCTATATTTCATCTATAAATGCTCCTGTTTGGAACTCATTAGTAAAGGAAGTCCCATCTAATCAGAATTTAGAATTTTGGAAACATTGATATAGGGACAAAGGAGATCTCTGGCAGAAGAAAGGGTTTACATTATTATAATGATGCAACATTATTTTCTAGCTTCAGTCTCAGAACAATCCAACCCAAAGTGATCCTAATATATAATTGCTTCTATCCCTCTTTTTTTTTTTAAATGTCACTGTAATATACTTCTAATTCTGTCTGTTTTTAAATGACAGGGGGAAAAACCAATTGTTTGTAGGACAAAACCAATGGAGATGCAATTTACATAGTTATATATAGTTATACATTTCCTCTCACTTTTAAATGGTAGATTTCACATGTGGAGCTTGGAAGAAAAGGCTTTTCATTTAAATGTTAATAGAAGAATAAACCAACATAATTTTTAAAAAGCTTAAGAAAAAAAAACCCTTCTCTTCTGTAATTAATATCTTTCTATGCTGCTTCCTTTTTTTTCTTTGTACTCTTGCTGGTGACGTATCCTATATATATAAAAAATCTTTTTTTAAAAAAATAAGAATATGGCTTTGAAAATGCCTAAATTAAAGTGCTTAAAGCTATAGTCGGCAGGAGAGTTCGAGCAGAGCTTGAGGTGCTGATAACAGAAAAATCTTGCCTTCCATCTTGAAGTCAGTCCTTAGCAGCCCATTCATCAAAGTAATTCTTGAAACATTCAGTATGATTATTTTCTGGTCGGTGCAGAATAAATGTTCTTTTGGGAGGTAGGATAGCTAGACAATATATTTTTTAAATTCTTCCTCCAGATTTAAGATGAGCAATAAGGTTTGTGAAAACTTGGAATGACTTGCAGGTAGGCTGAATGTCAGTATGAAATTAGTGAAATTATTTCTGTCAACTGGCAGGCATTTCTGATAATTGCAACAACCAAACACAGTCTCTTCTCCACCCATAAAAGACTATGTTTAGAATGTCTCATCTATAATAAATCAGACAAAGAATTGTGCTGCTATACTACAGAATATAGATTTGATTGGTTCTTGTCTATTATTTTTTAACTGGGAATTCTGGCCTTGAATTGCAGTACTGTGCTGTAGTACAGTTCAGCTGTAAACAGAGACAGATGCTCTTGAAATTATGAATGAACTACAGGTAGCAGTAGCATTAACACTTAGACTTATATACTTCTTCATAGTGCTTTTACAGCCCTCTCTAAGCTGTTTACAGAGTCAGCATATTGCCTCCCAACAATCCGGGTCCTCATTTTACCGACCTCAGAAGGATGGAAGGCTGAGTCAACCTTGAGCCTGGTGAGATTTGAACAGCCAAAATTGCAGGCAGCCGGCAATCAGTAGAAGTAGCCTGCAGTACTGCACTCTAACCACTGCGCCACCTTGACTACCTCAAGGCTCAGGTAGTTTTGATTTACAACCATTCATTTAGTAATCATTTGAAGTTACAAGAGTACTGAAAAAAGTGAATTATGAACACACAACTGTTGCAGCATCTCCATGGTCAGGTGATCAAAATTTAGATCCTTGGCAACTGCTCATATTTATGATGGTTGCAGTGTCTCGGGGTCATGTGATCACCTTTTGTAACCTTCTGACAAGCAAAATCAATGGGGAATCCAGATTCACTTAACAATCCTGTTACTAACTTAACAACTGCAGTGGTTCACTCAACAACTGCAGCAAGAAAGGTCATAAAATGAGGCAAATTTCACTTGTCTTGGTTAGCAACAGAAATTTTAGGCTCAATTATGATTCGTTAAGTCAAGGACTACCTGTATTATGTATCTCCATTTCCTTAATGTCTGATGTGTGATTGCCTCAGATACCTGTATGCATTCTAGCTCATGTTTATTAGTTATGGCATTTAAAACTATATAGATTGAGTCCTCTGCTATCCCTACAAAGCTAAAAGTCTCTTCCTGCCATATTAAGTCACACTAATGAAGTACTATTATAGGGAACAGTGAATAAATACAAGTTAGTAGTTGGTTAAAATGCAATATATCTATCCAATTTTGTATGATGTAAAGTAAAGGTAACACCTAGTTATTTTAAAAGAGAATGTATAGATATTAAAATACAGGTGCTTTTTCAAGAGGCAACTGGACTTTCTGTTTTTTCTTTGAAGATGTTTCACTTCTCATCCAAGAAGCTTCTTCAGTTTTTAAGAGAATCAAGTTTGGTTTTACTACCTCTTTTCCCATGGTTGTTAAGTAAATCACTTAACAGTTGTTGAGCAAATAGTGCATTTAATTGTTGAGCGAATAGTATATTTTTAAAGCAAATTTGGCTTCCTTCATTAACTTTGCTTGGTGGAACCTGGTTGGGAAGGTCACAAATGATTTACAGATTAACAGAATTGGAAGGGACTTTGTAGGTCATCTAATCCAACCCTCCACCCAAGCAGGAGACTCTACACCATTTCTGACAGGTGGCAGTCCAGTCTCTTCTTGAAAGCCTCCGGTAATGAAGCTCCCACAACGTCTGAAAGCAACTTCTGTTCCATGGGTTGATTGTTCTTACTGTCAGAAAATTTCTTCTTATTTGTAGGTTGAATCTCTGATTCATCATACGATGATCACATGAGTCTGGGATGCTGCAACAATTACAAATACCTGCTAGTTGCCAAGTGCTCAGTTTTGATAATGCAACTGTGAATGTTCTGGGATGGTCATCAATGAGAGGGCCAGTCATAAGTCATTTTTTTCCACTGGTGTTGTACCTTCAAACAGTCACTAAACAAATGGCCAAGGACAACCTTATGATTTTTTTTAAAAAAATACACAAAACAGTTACCATATGCACAGATAGGTAAAACCCTAATGTGCTTTTTTCAAGAAGCAACTGGACTTTCTGGTTTGTTCTTTGAAGATGTTTCACTTCTCTTCAGAGCTGAAGAAGCTTCTTGGATGAGAAATGAAACATCTTCAAGGAAAAAACAGAAAGTCCAGTTGCCCCTTGCAAATGCATCTTTGGGCAAGAAGAAAAAGAAGATCCCACAAAGGTTTATTATGAGGATGACAGCCATAGGAAATCTATGTTTGTCTTGCCCAGTCTCGAAAGGAGAGTTTAAGAGAAGAACCTTCTGATTCCAGAAGCTGGATCATCAGCTCTGTCAACTGTATTTTCCATTAATAGAATGCTGTTGGTTCTAATTGCCCAAAGACTTCCGGAAGGCAGGGTATACATATCTCTTAATTTTTTTTTAAAAAAGTGGAGAGATCAAGAGCTGCCTCCAGGTCTGCTGTTATAATATGGGCAGAAGCCCAATGCTCATCAGATGCATCAGAAAGTAACCTTGCAGCGATGAATCTCGCCCACAGTATGCTTAAAAGGAATATTAACAATTCATGTCCGCAGAAGACCCAACTGAACTGCATTGCTGCCTGCTAATAAAGAATAATGGCCGATAAAATCATTTTCACAGACGAATAGGTGGAAGGATAGGAAAGTCAATACAAAGCAATTAGCAGGAGGACTGGGTGAACCACTGAGATGCTTGAATCCAATAGTCCAATACTATGGACCCCTTCAAAGAATCTTTAGATTTGTAGTTGATGACATAGAGAAGAACTGTAGAATATGTCCTCTGCTCACCTCAAGGTCTAGACCAGTGATGGCTAACCTTTTTGTCATTGCATGCCAAAAGTGGGAGGGAACATGGGTGTGTGTGTGCCACACCCACACATGCCCACACCCATAATCCAATGCCCCTCGTGCAACGTCTCCCCGCGTATGCACGCACGACCCTCTTGCACTCCTCCACTTTTGGCATGTGATGGCACGGTGGGCCTGATAGGTCAGTTTTTCACCCTTCCCAAGCTCCAGAGGCTTTCTAGGAGCTGGGGAGGTGAATATAGCCTTCCCTACCCCACCCAGAGGCCCTCCGGTGGCTGGAAATGGCCCATATCCTAACTTCTGATGGGACAGGAAGGCCTGTTTTTCACCCTCTCCAGGCTCCAGAGGCTTTCTAGGAGCCTGGGGAGGGCAAAAACGCCCCCCCGGAGTCCAGAAACAAACTATTTCCTGACTTCTGGTAGGCCTGGAAGGCCCGAAAATCAGCTGGCCAGCATGCACATGCACACTGGAGCTGAGCTAGGGCAACACTCACATGCCCACAGATATGGCTCCATGTGCCACCTGTGGCATGCGTGCCATAGATTCGCCATCACGGGTCTAGATCAAAACCTCAGTTTCCCAGCTAGCTTTTTTATGCAGTAAAGCTAATGTAGTAATGACATCCTACCTGTGGTGGAATGTAGTCTGGCTTTCCAGAAAGGAGGAGCTGCATTTCAGAGAACCTAGAGACAGCAAAGTTTACATAGTTTGGTTGGGAGAAAGAGGGACAAGGATGCTTCTCCCTAGAAGTTCTCAGGGTATATCTATATATGATGCAAGTAGTTACTTTAGTTCAACAAGATTTCTCTGTATAGGTGGGGAACAATAGAGGAAACTTTTGCTCCAGTTGGTGCAAAATGCAGCGGCCCACATGCTTTTGTGCAGACCTTGGTATGCACCAATGGTGAAATCCAATTTTTTTTACTACCAGTTCTGTGAGCGTGGCTTGGTAGGCCTGGCAGGAGAAGGATACTGCAAAATCCCCACTCCCTCCCCACTCCAGGGAAAGGATACTGTAAAATCTCCATTCCCATAGCACTCTGGGGCCAGCCAGAGGTGTTATTTGCCGGATCTCCAAACTACTCAAAATTTCCACTACCGGTTCTCCAGAACCTGTCAGAATCTTGCTGGATTTCATCCCTGGTATGCACATGTATCACCTCTCCTGCGGGAGGTGCATCGGCTGCCGATTTGCTTCCGGTTGCAATTCACAAGGTGTTGTGAATATTGGTTCCACCTGCTTCCGTTCTACCACAGCTTCTTAACATGCTATACAGTAATTCTCCAAAACTGCAATAAATCAGTTTCCATTGCATTGCTCAGTGCAACAGAAACAAGGGTTTTTTCCCCCCCAAACATCTGGCAAGTCGTATCGTATGACTGTTGAGCTCCATTTGCCTTGGCAGACCCCCGTTTGCATAGGATTGCTGTTCTTCAGTCTGTCAGAGAGATACTACACCGTGAAAATGCCTCGACTTTTCTATTTTTGACATTTTTCAAGACACGGTTCTCTGTCCCAACAACAGCCTTATTCATTTTGAAATCGTATCCCGAGCCTTATTGCTATTCCATGGGCTATTTGTGGCTTTTAAAAGAGAGATATTCTGTGGGGTATGCAACAGAGATCCTACCTGCTGGTTTCTAGAATTAAATTTATAGTCACTGTTCTCTAGCTAGAAAATATGATATTTGTGCCCCTGTCTATTGAGACATCCCTGTCACTAAGGTTTGGGTGGGTTTTTTCTCCCCCAGTAATTAAGAATCTCTGGACTTGTATGTTATATGTTATCTTTATTCAGATTTGCCTGTAATGTCAGAATGGATCAACACACCATATCTATTAATATGAGAAATATACTTTGAAATCCATCCACAGCTTGACAGTTTGGCCCCATAGGGAGAAATATAATCCATATCACGTGTTGAACCCAGTGGGGTTTTTTTTTTTTTCAAATTAAAATACTGCAGCTGTGATCATTATCTAACATGTTCTCATATTAAAATAGAGAACGCTTTATGCTCTGATGGCTGGGTTATTCCAAGAAGTGTTACCCAATTCAGGGAAAGCATAGTGAATAATTGGGGTTTAAATCTATTATTTCATATTTGCATTCATTTATGTTCGGCAAATGAACTGTGAATAATATCAGTTCTGCCAGAGCTGAAAACTTCAAAGAATTGTCCAAACAGTATGAAGAGAGTTTTCATAATTCTTCATCTTTGATATCTCAAATATTTTGTCTTGCAATGATGGCAAAGTATGAACTAAAAGCACATGATACAGAGATATTGCTAAAACGGAGCATAACTGTGTCTGCTTGGGACCTGCAGGAAGCATCATTTGCTGATGGATGGTGTGCCAGCTTCAATTTTAGCATTGAGGAAAGTTATACATCCATAAATAATAAATAAATGACCAAAATCTGGTAGCAGAAAAAGAAAAGGAGAACAGGACATATTATTTTTCTAAATATACAGATTGCCTTTCATCCACAAGAGACCGCAGTATGATATATGGAATATTGTTCCAAATGCCATATAAAAGCAGCAATAATATTGCAGATATGAAGCATAAAATCTATTCAACTGGTTAAAAAAAAAGAGAGCAAGAGAACAGAATCATTTAGCACAAGTGAAGGGGTAGAAACATTTTAATTTGGCATCCAGCTGGTAATATTGTTGTTGCCAATCGTATCGCAATACAGGAGGGCATTGCAATTCTTGGGCACCAAAGAAGGCCTGCTGTTTGGGTAGACTTTATGTCTCTTAGCTAAGAATGATAAGTTCTGCATAGTTTGAAGCCTCCAAACCATTTTCAAGGACAAACTGAGTTATACCGTAAGCCCACATATGAGTCTGGTTAGTTTCAGGTGGTCAGATAAATGTCAGAAATCAATCCAACAAACAAACATAATCCATCTTGCGGTAGATTCTGTGAGAGCATAGATCTGTGATGGCGAACCTATGGTACGCGTGCCACTGGTGACACGTGGAGCCATTTCTGCGGGCATGCGAGCCGTCGCCCTAGATCAGCTCCACCATGCATGGAGAAAGAATGGTTGAAAACTAATCAAAGAGAGAAGCAACCCGGGATTAAGGAGAAACTTCCTAACAGTGAGGACAATTAACCAGTGGAACAGAAGTTACCTTCAGAAATCATGGGTGCTCCATCACTGAAGGTTTTTAAGAAGAGACTGGATAGTCACTTGTCTTAAATGGTATATGTCAGTGATGGCTAACCTTTTTGCTGTCACATGCCAAAAGCAGGGAGGAGGCGGGAGGGGGTCGTGCACACGTGTGCCCACACCCATAATTCAATGCGCACATGCACACGTGACCTCCCCAAGCTTTTGGCACATGATGACATGGTGGGTCCGGTAGGCCCGCTTTTCGCCCTCCTCAGGCTCCAGAGGCTTTCTAGGAGTCTGGGGAGAGCAAAATGGCCTCCCCCCCACCCCGGAGGCCAGAAACCACCCGTTGGCCGACTTCCGGTGGGACCGGAAGTGCCATTTTTCACCCTCCCCAGGATCCAGAGGCTTTCTAGGTGGGACTGGAAGGCCTGAAAATCAGCTGGTCGGCAAGTGCAGGTGTGCTGCAGCTGAACTGGGTCAATGCTCTCGTGCCCACCAATATAGCTCCGTGTGCCACCTGTGGCCCGCGTGCCATAAGTTCGCCATCACAGGTATAGGTTCTCCTGCTTGAGCAGGGGGCTGGACTAGAAGATCTCCAAGGACCCTTCCATATTCTATTCTATTCTATTCTATTCTATTCTATTCTATTCTATTCTATTCTATTCTATTCTATTCTATTCTATTCTATTCCTCCATTAACACCAATTTATTAAATCCTGTAACCATTTATACGCAGCATCTCCAGCTTATCAGAATTCTGCTTCCATGTATTGGTTCTCATTTGTCCTGATACTCATTCCAAGTGATGTTCAATCATTTTAGTATCTTCAGGGCCTCTGCTACTCATACTAAGTATGTAGGATCTCGCCCCAAATAATCCCTTCAGTGACTTCATGTAACAAACTGATCGCTGCGGGCTCTTTAGAGTTTTGTACATTCTTCAGGGGAATCAAATAGAACAAACCTGAACAACACTTTGCAAGAGCAATGGAGGTGTAAAAATGGCAATCTTTTGCTGCCTTCATTGCCCCAATGAGATTTATGTCTTGTTCATCTAACTGTTATCTCTTTTCCCTCTGCTCAAGTGTCTGCGATTGCCAAACAAAGGCAATTACTGGGTATTGCAACAGAGAGAGGATTTAGGATTATGTCAATAGTTATTTCCATCCCACCATTCTGCCATAAACCTAGAGCTCTGCCACAAAATGCCAGTGATGTCTCCAAGGGCAGCAGACCATCCAATGCGGTCTCTGCCCCAGTAGAGAGGAACAAGGACCGTTCAAATAAATTTCACCAGGAATGTACTGACAACAACAGTGGGGAATGGGGACCCAACAACCTCCTTCTTCACCACACAGTTCAAACTTGCCTCTCATTCACAATGAATCCTTCCACCTTCTGTAGGTCCTAAGTTGTTCCAACTCTACAAGGGAAGTATGACTGGACAGTAGAACCGTTGCTCTCACTTTGAGATCACGATACTATATCCTAAGGCGATTGGATATTTTTTTGCCTAATAATAACAGGGACCAGACACACACTTTCACTAAGCAAAAATGGTTCTATTACAGGAGTGGCCAAAGCAATAGCCTAAAAAGGAAGGAATTCGGCCTTTCTATGATTTATGCAAATTAAAATATATACATGATTGTACATGGTGGTTGATTACATGTTTTAAGGTAGGGGTGTCAAACTCACGGCCCATGGACTGAATGTGTCACATGTTGGCCACGCCCACCCCCGGTTTAGCAAAGGGGGAAATAGTCACAATATGTCATGTGATGACATGATGTCACGAGTTTGACACCCCTGTTTTAAGGAGATAAAGATGGGGAGTACTAAAAAGACAATAGTCTCCTGAGTTAGAAAAAGCAATGTTCTTTGAATTCTATGTTCTTCAGAAGGCCAGATCCTGCTGATGAAACTCAAATACTTTGGTCACCTAATGAGAAGGAAGGACTCACCGGAGAAGAGCCTAATGCTGGGAAAGATTGAGGGCAAAAGAAGAAGAAGGGGACTGTAGAGAAGGAAGTGGCTGGATGGAGTCACTGAAGCAGTCGGCATGAGCTTAAATGGTCTCTGGGGGATGGTAGAGGATAGGAAGGCCTAGAGGAACGTTGTCCATGAGGTTGCGATTGGTCGGACATGACTTTGTGACTAACAACAACAAATGTTCTTTGACTAAAGTTATTATTAATGTACTGCTTTCTCTAGGAATTTCTTGCTAACCTTGTTTCCCAGAACTATTCTTTTCTCCTAGTGGTCTAATCAACATACCTATTAAATGTTTCCTTGGTTGTGTTTGAAAGTTTTATTTCCCTGTGAAAATGGATTAGGGAATATGTAACCTACTTGTTTTGACTAACAACAGATTTCTTACTTTAGCACCAACACATTGGATTGGCCCATAGAGGAAAACTATAATTTCCTTATAGATTTCAGCAATGCCACTTCCTCAATCCTTTACCCTTTGCCTCATATTCTTAGTATCTCAAAGAGAAACATTTTATATTGAATTATACTTAAGGGATCCCCATTCATTGCAACCTTAGCAATAGTGGGAACTATGGATCTTACTTTTTGGAGATTTTAAGAATTCTGATTCATAACCGATTCATAACCCTCAAGATTATGTACAGGAGAAAATTAATCCACAAGTAATTACGTAGATCTTCAAAAATAAATAAATTTGCATTAATAATCAGTTAAAATACCATCTGTTCTAGGTTAGAACTCTATTTACAGAAAGGGTGATTTGGAAAAAGCTTATTATTAGAGAAGAGCAGAACCTTGGTCAGTTCCTGGTGGAGCGTCTGCAGAAATCTGACAGGCATTCAAAACAAGTCTAGAATTTTATAGTCTTGAAGTCCCTGATTTATACTCTGTGCTACCCTACTGAGAAGCTGCTATAACTTTAAAGTTCCTCTTCTGTTTTTCATGTGAATTTTCTGGTATGGCTGTGAAATTTTATGGTGCTGTAAGGTGGCATAAGGGATGATGCTAGCCAGACAGGAATCAACATTTCCCATCTTAGAACTGTTGTGTCAGGTTAGATTAGACATTTTCCAAGACCATCAAGAAGAGAGTTTTCCACTGAGAAAGGAAATATACAGTATACGAGTCTAGACTTTAAATCCAGCTCAATATTAGGGTTCTGATTTCTTTGTCCTACAGGGGCATGCATTTCTGGGTTAATATGGCTCTCTCCCTGTTTGTAAAAAGGAAATTGATCTTACTCAGCCATACCTAAGACTCTTCTATTGAGTAAGCCTAGTCACAAATAACAATAGCACTTAGACTTATATACCACTTTATAGTGTTTTACAGCCCTCTCTAAGTGGTTTACAGAATCAGCAAATTGCTCCCAACAATCTGGGTCCTCATTTTACTGACCTAGGAAGGATGGAAGGCTGAGTCAACCTTAAGCCAGTGAGATTCGAACTGTCAAATTGCAGGCAGCAGGCAGTCATCAGAAGTAGCCTGCAGTACTGCATTCTAACCAGTGATGGGATTCAAAATTTTTACTACTGGTTCTGTGGGCATGGCTTGGTAGGCATGGCAGGGGAAGGATACTGTAAAATCTCCATTCCCACCTCACTCCAGGGGAAGATTACTGCAAAATCCTCCCATTTCCTCCCAATCAGCTGGAACTCGGGAGGCAGATAATAGAAAGGGGTGGGGCCAGTCAGAGGTGGTATTTACCAGTTCTCCAAACTACTCAAAATTTCTGCTACCGGTTCTCCAGAACTGGTTCTCCACCTCTGATTCTAACCACTGTGCCACTGTGGCTCTTATAAATGATGAAGAGACTGGAGGGCTGAGATTTACTGCCCTCTCTGCTGTGATGATTGGCAACTGCTTCAATGGTGACATCGTAGAGAGTCTTGGGGATCAGTGTCTAAAAAGTGTCTAAAGTAGTACATTTTTGTGCAAAAGAATCCACCTTGGGTTCTTTTTCCATAGCAGTTGCTGAATAGCTGATATTTTGGGGTTCTGTGGGCAGTCATCAATTTGTTCTTAATTCTTCAATATTTTTTTTGCCAATAGTATATGCATAGTTTTAACTTTAGAAAAACCTGCCAGCAGATGTCTATGATAAATTTGGCAAGATTTGAAAGTCAGACTTTGAAGATGGAAGCATTGAAGCTTTTGACTGGGACTTTCAGTAATCCTCAAGTTGAAGCCCTATTAATGGACGTTGAAAAGAGCTGCTGGTTACTCCCAATTGCATCTCAATACCACCACCACCATCTCTTTCTCCTCTTCCAATGGCCAAGGATGCAACTGCAAGAATGAGTTCTACAAGGGCTACAAGATGTCACCTGTGGATGTCTATGGCAGTGTTTCTCAACCTAGGCAACTTTAAGATGGATGGACTTCAACTCCCAGAATTCAGCTTGGCTGGGAAATTCTGGGAATTGAAGTCCATCTCCCTTAAAGATGCCAAAGTTCAGAAATGTCGTTCTATGGAATTCTCCAGGCCTAGCTTCCCAATCTAAGTAATCTCTGATCTGTCCCCTTTAAAGTGTTTGGACTACTGGCTCTTTAAATGTTCTTTTAAAGTGAAATAAGTGGTTGACAAGACACAGCAGTAAAGGGAATTTACTCAAGGTATTTATCCTTCCCTAGAGGAGTCTGAATCTCTCCCAGGTACCCTATTATCTCATTACACCAGTAGTAAACAGCTCAGCTTCTTGAAAAATGCACCCCACTGCTGTGTGCGCTTGTATCTCAGTTGGGCAGAAGATATTAGGTCATCAACTTAGAGGTTCAACAAAAACAAGGTAGATTCTGCTTTCCTTTTGTTTTTCTCCCCTTAATACTACATCTATCATATGCATAATAATATCTATTTGACTTGCTTTGTTGTGATTTGTGAATAAGTCCACTTCAATAAGCTTGCAATATTTCCCTCTAATGCCATCTCTCTCTATTTATAAGGGAGGGAGGGAAGGAGAGAGGGGAATGGGGAGGAAGGGGTGTAGAAGAGTATATGTTTTCCATCAAGTGGGAATGTAACCAGTTTATTTGCAAAACTAAATTCTTACATTCTGGTAATTATTCCTCCTGACGAATGCAATTCAGGGGGAGGGGAACAGGAGGAGGTAACCAGGAATCAATATGAAATGCAAATATACATATTCTAATTACAGACCTTTCTCCTTCATTTTATGTTAATTAAAGGTTTGTTGTTTGTTGTGTGCTATCTGGAGTGCATGGTGTTAGTGTGTGGGAAGGTAAGGACATTAATACCTATTTGATTTAGCAAGATTGATAGCACCCCCAAGTGCTCATTATTGCAAATGAATTTACATTGGAAATGTTGGCCTTACACAGAAGAGCAGCTTGCGTCGTCGAAACAAAACGTTTAAGGCAGAAACCAGGGAGAAAATCTTCAAGGTTGCAAACTGTTGTTAACGGACATACTGTCAGGAGTAGGCATGGTCTTTTGCAGAATAAGAGAACGATGACACTAATGGAGTATTTTTCTTATGGATACCGCCAGAGAAATCACTGCATCTTCTAGGGAAGAATTAAGAATGGAGGCCAAAATTTATGTTCAGCCAGAGCTTCTAATTGCCAGTGTGTGTTCCTTCAAATTCGGTGAGATATTCAAGGCCATTTCTGACAGCTGAACAATATCCTGGGCAGAAATCCTGACAATCATTTGAGACTTTGACAGTCCTGTTGAGACGTTGGAAAAAGTGCGAAGAAGAGCAACTAAGATGATTAAAGGCCTGGAGACTAAAACATATGAAGAATGGTTGCAGAAAATGTGGGTTTGGCTAATCTAGAGAAAAGAAGGACTAGGGGGGACATGGTAGCAGTATTCTAGTATTTGAGGGGCTGCCATAAAGAAGAGGGGGTCAACTTGTTTTCCAAAGCACCAAAAGGCAAGACAAGAAAACAAGGAGAGAAGCAACCTGCAAATAAGGAAAAATTTCCTAACAGGACAATTAACCAGCGGAACAGCAGGTCTTCAGAAGTTATGGGTGCTCCATCA
>JANHFK010001936.1:190810-205598 GCA_036250565.1 Sibynophis collaris | reverse complement strand
GTGGGAGGCATTTGGCAGCAGGAGGCGGTCTTGCAAATAACCAGGTCCCGTGCCATGGAGTGCTTTAAAGGTGGTAATTAATACCTTGAAGCGCACTCGGAAAGCCACAGGGAGCAGTGCAGCTCGCGCAGGAGAGGTGTCACATGGGAGTATCTTGAGGCTCCCAAGATCCCCCGCGCAGCTGCATTCTGAACCAACTGGAGCCCCCGGGTGCACCTCAGGGGAAGCCCCATGTAGAGAGCGTTGCAATAGTGTTCATAGTGAATTTATCTTTCAAGATGAAATTAAGAGATTTCAGGAAGAACAAACAGAACAAAAGGTTTGCTCAAACATGCCCATAAACAAAATACTGCACAGGCTTTAATTCACAATATACCTTTGCTAAAATCATTTTGGCAATAACGTCTCTGGCATGCACATCAATAGTACAAATGGTCATAATCTTCATTCTGTCCCCTGGAGTTAAGCTCCCAATCAGCAGCGTAATTAAGGTGTTCAACTGGTTAATCTGTGAAGAGGAAAACCAAAGAGATGAAAGGGTTTTCTGATCTCTTTCAGAATGAGCTGTGGAAACTTGTCTGATATAAGTCTATACACACACACACACATTCTATCATTGCACACACAAATGTTTTGCAGTCAGGTAAACTGAGAGACCTCTATTCACCTGTTTCTTGTTGTAATCTTTAATTGCATTTTCATAGCCTTCTTCCAGTCTTGAAAAGGCAATGCCAACTTCCGTAGTCCACCAGATCTGGGTACATGTTAATGCAATCTGCCACAGACAAAGACTTATATGAAATGTTGCAGACCTGTTTAATCATCTATAAACATTGCCCCTCATGGAGGTATGGGTGATCAGACTTTCAGCTTAAATTTACAAAAAAGGCTTCTTTTGTCTACCTTTGTATTTTACTACAATTTCAGCCACTCTGGAGTAGTGGCTGAGATGTTTAGCTAGAAATCAGGACTGTGACTTTGGGCTGGAAGTCCTTAGGCCTGGAAATTCACTGGGTGATTTTGGGCCAGTCCCTCTCTCTTAGCCCAAGTCAACTCACTCACAGAGTTGTTGTTGTGAGGAAAATAAGAGACAGAAGAATTAGGTGTGTATGCTACCTAGAGAGGACCACAAATTTAGATTGAATAAAAATAAATGAACTTGTTTTGGTTCCTGACTCTTTTTTCTTTGAACCATAGTGTTTTTTGCTTACCTGGGCTGGGTAATCAAATATCCATTGTTCTCTCGGTTTTTCCTCATAAGTCACTACAGCTTCAGCTATTAGCTGGCGCAAGGTGCTCTGCATTCTTTCCATCACTCGGTTTAACCAAACTTCAACCTGGGTGTAGACTTTTCAAATTAGTTGTCCATGTTTGAGTGCCTTGATATACATCCTCCTAAATGTCTGTACTCTAGCTTTCTTTCCTCACCAGATTGTATTACAAAATACAGGTGTATTTTTTTCTAATTTGTATATCATCTACCCTATTTGGGATGATGATTATGATAACACAAAAATCAGTATGCTATTGTAAGGTTGTTGCATTTTGCTGCAGCTAAAGAAAGTAATTTTTGCTAGCTATCCTGATGTTATCCTATAGTATTTATCAGCCTCCTATTTATGAATTGACAAGATAATCCTGTTGATACGATTTAATAATAATTTTTTTTAAAAGGCTGGAATTGTTGATCATGTAATAGAATTCCCTCTAATTTGGAATCTACTCTTGTCTGTAAAAAGTCAAGTGTAACCATTTTTTTAAAGGGACTGATGGGATTAATTGAAGATCATTAAATTTTGGATAAACTTGTGGCAAATATGGCTATATAACCAACCCTATAGCAGAAAAATTAGTGCTGAAGAGCTAGCATGGTAGCCATAATGTTAGTCTTATACCACTAGCCTTCTACATTTTTTGAGAGTGACTTCGCAAATGTGGATAAAAGTGATCTAAATGATCTTGTATATTTGGATTTTCAGGAAGTTCTTCACTAAAACCTTATAAGTAAACTCAACTGTCATTAATCTCACTGATTAATAATTAGTTAGAGAACAGAAAGCAGGGATTAAGAATAAATGGATTTTTAAAAACAAATACATGTAGTTTTTATGCCAAGGGTCTTTTAAACTTTACAACTGATCTGGAATTAGAGGTGCCACATTTGCTGATGAGTATCCACCTATTTAAAGCATACAATAGAAAAGAAATGATGAAAATTTAGCATCACTTGGAGGAAATTTCTGCTAGCAGAAGTCCTGCTAGTATAAATGACCTGGTGTTCCTTGTCTCTGTGTTGAACTGTCCTTTCATGACATGACCCAGACAGCATGGTTTTATTATTCTTCATAGAGTACATCCTTACATCCTAGCAACTGCAGTGTGAAGTCACCTCGGTCACTATTTTCAAAGGATATACTTTCAGGCTATCTCCTTCAGCTCAGGGTAGAGCAGATTATATTCAGTTTTAGCTGTTCTGGTGTTAAAGGAGTGTTTTGCCCTTTCTTCCAGCATGAGCTTTGCCATAGAAATAATCTACCATGTCTCATTATCATGATGGTGAGAAGACGGTCAAAGGGTTAGGTCTGCTCAACTCTTGCTGGCCACTGAAGGTGTTGCAGACATGACACCTCTTCATTGCCCTCCATGGGTATTTTTGCTTGGGTTGGAAGAGACACTCAGTACTTGGCTTTTGCAAGGGAATGTGCCTGTATAATGTCTAACCAGTGTTTCAGAAAGCATAATTCAAAAATTATTTGGGTACGCTATATATACAGGTTATGGTCCCTTCTGGAAGAACAGTAGAATTGCCTCTTAGAAAGTGGACCTAAGCTTAAAAAAACAGGAGATGGAGCCAGATTTTGCCAATTGAATGTTGCTGAAACTGCAACCAATGGTCTGCAACATCTGCCTATATCAGAGGGTTTGTCTGGCCATAGGTCTCAGTGTCATAATTCTTTTGGCAGTGAGGGGTGTAATTTTGCTGGTTGTCACTCATTGTTAGCTATTCCCTGGCATCACTATTTTATCTGGGATTTATGGCAGCAGGGTTCAGATTGCAGGCAAGAGTTCTCATATTTTTCCCTAGGTAAAAAACAAAAACAACACCAGATCGTAGGTGCAGCAGAGAGGTGAGAATCAAGGAGGAGCACAGGCTTAGCATTCTTCCAGAAAAGTGCTAGACATCTGTTCAGAGATAGTGAGTGACATCACTATGGAAGTTCTGCGAGGGCCAGTAATCTGTGCCAAGGTGGCAACTTGAATTAACCAAGACTGCTGGTAAGAACCGTGATTGGTGATTATTTTTCCCATCAGCAGGTAATGCTACTTTGAGAGGAAAATCATTCAAGGGAGTCCACCCTTCAGTGCTTTTCAATTGCCACACATTGAGACCGAGCATTTTGGTCTAATCCTTGAGTAGAACATTGTCTGGGAGTGGAACTGGCACTGTGATGTTTTTCTGCTGACTTAAGGTCTACAGGAATACTGCATTTAAAATGATTTATAACTAACCTGTCCAGAGCAGTCACACTCCTTGTCAAAATCAACATACTCATCTTCTTTGCTGTACATTCCCACGCCAATCTTCAGAGGCTGTCCTTCTGCATCTAGCCTGAATTTCAGCTTTGCCATGCTATCAAATAATTTGGACAAATGGCGGGACACCTTCAAGAATTACAACACAAAAGACCAGACGGTAGTATTAGAGGTCTGATGAAGACATCAGCAGTTCTTTAAAGTGATCGTCATTCTTGAAAGCTTGAAGTAAATATACATTGATCAATTGAACAAAAGTGCCTAATTTGAAAACTTCAGTCAAATCTGTGCAAGTGATCCATTCACATATTTTCTTCTCTTCCTGTTTGATCCTGGTGAGAGGAAGGTCTTTTTATCAGCTGTTAAATGAGATCCTCTTTTAAGTTGGATTATCAAAATTTAAATCATAGGCTTCACTGTGCTACAACCCCTTTCCTTAATTGTTATCAAGTCACAGAAATCCTGTTCAGTTTCTATTAGTCTGTGATGTTTGCATTGGATACATTAACTTTTATGTGGAAAGAGAACTTAGTCAAACTCCTAACATTCTATTACAAATTCCATTATAAGTTCCAACTCCCCAACCCCCTCCCAAACCTCAAGACATTCCATCGTACCTCAACGGGATCATTACCATTGGACAAAATATCCAGCAGGTCAGCAGAGGATACAAAATAAAATCGAGGGAAAGCCAGTCTCTTGGTTTCCAAATATTCAGCCAGAGCTTTTTCACAGAGTGCCAAACTAAAAAGCAAGCAAGAAGAAACTCTTTTTGCTCTCTCTAAGATTATCCTTATTCATCACTATAGATGTACAGTACATTGATGTAGACTTTAAAGCAGAGGTTTAATGTTTTCAATGTCAACACCAGAAGTGGAATTGGAGTCTCCCAAACATCTGAATCTGATCCATTTAAACATATCTCTCTTCTGTGCACTTCATTGTACTTCCTCTTTTTGGTCTACACATCCTCCGCCTTCTTTGCTAGGCATTGTAATTGGCTTCATCCCTACTTTAGCTTTTCTTGGGAAGGTGGGGTATAGGCTGGGGGCATTTTAGACTGACAATATGGCCTTCAATTGGGTGCCATTTTATTTCCTCAGGATGTCTCAGGTCCTTGTGAGGACTAATAATAATCAGAGGGGCAAAGGTCAGGCTTGAAGAACTTCCAGGCAACTGATTATTTAAACAAATATATCATCATTTTAAAATCTCAGCACATTTCCAGAGAAACAGAGGAAGATGTGGGAGCACTGGGCATTTGGAGCATCATCTGTTTTCCATTTACTGCTTGTAGTGGGATGAGATGACCAAACCCAAAAGTGGCTTCTGTTCCAAGCAGCTTTCAGCCTAAATGGTAGCTTCTGGAAAACGCAAGGAACCAGGAGAATTTCCACCATGACAAGAACCCTCATTTTGTTTGATGTCAATGTGAACATTAATGCTTTTGATGGAGGTGACTCAGAAATTACTCAAAACGGACAAAAGTGTTAAGAAATGGACATGCATATCTCACCAGCCTCAGGTAAGATGGGTGGTGTAGAAATGTAATAAATAAAATAAATAAATTATAGGAATAATACCTAACTTGGAAGCAAAAGGTTACTTGTAAATATGCCCCAAATGTCATATCAGAGATTGTGATAAATTTGGTGCTTGGGTTATGCTTTGTATTATTTACTATTGTTCAGTTTAAAGAAATAATGAAATAATCTACATTGCCTTCACTGCCAGTGCTTCTAGTTTGAGACAGCCTATGCATTAGTGTCCTGGGACAACTATTGAAATACATTATACATAGCCACTGAAACATAACTATCCCTAGTTATCATTGTGACAGACAAATATTTCCAAAACAAGACCAGGTAGAAAAAGCTTTTGTCTCTAAATCCTAGCTGAAAAATTATTTAGTTATGAGCTGCGGTGGCGCAGTGGTTAGAGTGCAGTACTGCAGGCTACTTCTGCTGACTGCCTGCAGTCTGGCAGCTCAAATCTCACCAGGCTCAAGATTGACTCAGCCTTCCATCCTTCCAAGATGGGTAAAATGAGGACCCAGATTATTGGGAGCAATATGCTGACTCTGTAAAGCACTTAGAGAGGGCTGCAAAGCACTGTAAAGTGGTATATAAATCTAAGTGCTAGTGCTATTGCTATTCAGAATGGGGGCCTAGCACCATTTAAAGCTTCCATTAAAAAACAAACAGAAATTATAAATAGAAATTGGCACTGGTGAAATGGTGCTTTTTTTTTTTTTTTTTTTTTTGCTAAAAGGTGGACTTGCAAGAACTGGCACCCTATGACTTGCTTCTGCTGCAAACCCCCCCCCCCTTCTCTCTACTCTATTTTACATTTGCATTTTGACAAAATTAGCCTTCTGACCTTTGCTGCAAGGCCTCTAGCTTATCATAGAGACCTGGTTTATTTGTTGCCTCAACCACATTTGGAGTTTTTACTGCATCAGCCATTAATTCCTTTAAAGAGAGGAAAGATTTGTTAGCCATTCAAGTAGTATTTTTGCAATAGTAATGTAACAGAATCAGTGCTTAAAAGGAAGTTTGCTTACTTTAAAGTCTTTGTCAATGCTATCAAAACGCTTTGAATCCTCGGGAAGCTGATTTCGAATGTCCTCTGAGCCAATGAAAATGCTTTCCAGGTGACTCCACGTTCTCTGGACTTCAAACCAAATGGATATCACAGAGTCAGCAGTGGATAATTTCTGCTGCCAGCCAGAGACCTCCTGTAGGAAATGGGCCAGATACTTAGAAGTCATCAGAGTCTGGAGCTGCACTTGGTTCTCTTCAAGGGTTTCTACTAGTGCTTCGTCTGCCTTCAGCATCATTGTTCCCGTCCTGTGGTGAGGCTCATGTTCAAACTGCATGGTTGACCAGGTACTGTCAAGAGCCTTCAACACCTTTAGATAATAATAAAAGGGGAGAAATTTTTTAAATGGAGGTATTGCAAATGCAGGTGGATTTCTTCCATTTTGCTAAAGCAAATCAAAGCAAGGCAACAATGTGGGAACATTGATCCCTTGCTTGGTGTTAACATAATTTGTTGAATTTACATATTCATAACACATCAACTATCTTGGCCCAAAACTATGCCTTGCTGGAATCATGAGAACTGAAGCCAATGGGATTCTTTATACACTATTTTCTTATTCATGAATAAGGGATTTTAGAAAGGAAGACAAATATTAAAGAAGGCGGCTCCATTCCCAGTCACATTTGTGTATAGTACTATCTAACGAGGAACATAATTTGGCAAACACAGCAAACTGTTCCAGACTTTACACAGCAGGGTTATAGATTCATTTGAACTTATTTTATATGTTGTATACTCTGTGTTCCAGAACAGTTCCCGATAAAAGAACAAACAATGCAATACTGCACAACCAATTACTCTGAGTAAAGCCAGCATGGAAACAGCAGTTACAATTGGTTAAGACGGCAAACTTCAAAGCTCTGCAAAGAATAAACATGCATCTCCTTGGTGCCAAAAGGACAAGAAAACACAAGGTCGCAAGTGGCTTTGCTAGGAGAGTGTTCCATTAGTGGGATGAAGGAACCCAGAGAAAAGCTTCCATTTATGAGCTGAAGAGAAATGGATGTGCAGCAGAGAATGCTTCTGATCCCAAGGTATGTAGAGCTTTGGATGTTGCTCAGAAAAATTACTGGACTCCTATGTAAACTTCAAGCCCTGTCCTGATGCACTACTGATTAATGTAATAATGAGCACACATTATAATAATGAAATAATGAACACATCTATCTCAAAATGATATACAAATAACAAAAATAAGAATAATTAGAATAGAATAATAGAATGCAATATAATGGAATGGAAACTTGATTTGGTCATCTGACCACATCAAAAATATAAAACAAATACAAGTGTACAAATATATACACCACCACCACTGAAATGGCTTTTGGAAAAAAAAAACCCCACTGCAGTCTTACTAGTGATGTGCAGGTTCATTCTCTGTAAAAAGTAAGACAATTTCTCCTGGATGCCTGAGTGTTTTTAGTTTTAGTTTTTAAATAAGAATGTAAATTAAAAGCCCTTTCTGCAGAATACAGTTTGCAGTCAAGAAGAAAATGTCCAATGTCTTTCTTCAATTGAGACTCCATGAAATCTCCCATATCCTACCATGGAGTCTAGTTGTTCAAAACAAGCTAAAAAAAGCTTTTCTGAGATGTTAAGGTATATAAGTTGTTAAACATTTTTCTAACTGGGTGGCTGATTTGTGTTGAGAAAACCACTTCAAAGACTTAACATATTTAAGTGCTGCCATATCATCGGCAGATATGTCAATGACTCTTTGAAACTTTTCTTGATCTTTAGATCCAATTGGACTGGGAACTTAATGGAGAATCCATATTGTGAGATGATAAGAATAATTATAATACATAATTGCAATTACACTATATTAAAAAAAACATTTAAACAGAGGGTACAAAGTTTTATGTGGCAAAGCAAACATTTGATCTTAATCAGCAGAATAGATAGGCTTATTTTAACTTTGGTTTCCAAAAAGGCTTTGGACTATACAATGTTTGCTTGCTTGCTTCCTAGCATGAAGAGCCTCAGACGGATTTTGTTCTCAGCTATTCCGAAACATCGAACAGATCCCATGGTGAAGTTTTGCCGACATAATAAAGGAATGAGAATCACAGCTCAGTTCAATGTCATTTCGAACTGTTCTGTACCTAAGAAGGAGTAATTAATGGTCATGGCATGGGGCAAACAGTACCTTTTCCATCCCAGATTCTTTCACAGCCTTGTCTACAATGCTGCGAACCTCATCTTCAAACTTGTGAAGATTCAGCTGAAGTAGGTCTGCCAGTGTTGTTTCATCAGACATGGTAAACCTCACCTGGTACAGAAGACATGTTAGGAAGGACAGTCAATCAGAGCAGAACATTCTTCTATAGTCTTCCTAATCTACTCTGCAATTCTACAATAATTGCAGCATCAATTTATCAATGTTCAGATTAACAACAAATCAGAAGAACCAATGTTTGGATCTAACAGTTTTATGACTTTCACTTTACTTATAATATATTTATTTATTCATTTATTTAAAAGACTTATATAACTATTTATATAACTATATAACTATTTATCTTATGTCCCATAACTCTAGGCAGCTCACCATACAATAATAAAAACCTAGAAAACCATCTAGGTTTTTAAAGTATATTATATTTTATATTTCACTTTATTGGAACACTTCAAATTTGTTGGTGGAAGATCAAAACTTAGAAAGATGATGAGGATGACAATGAGGGTAATCATCAGACTTGTTTTTATAAACAAAGTTTTATTTGTGCCTTTGTTTTAGCCTACATTAGATTACCTGGGTAGCCTCCATGAGTTCTTTCCAATGTCTCTCTCGGATAGCTGGATTTTGGAGGTCACTGACAGCTCGAAGAGATGTGATCATGTTTTTAACTGTATTATCCAGTCCTATAAAAGCATCCCACGGTCTCATTTCCTTGTCCAAAGTTCTCACATCCTTAGCGAATTTCTTGCAGTCAAGATCCATTTGTTCAACATTAATCTCTTTCCACTTGGTTGTCTTCCAATCGTTAATGCTTTCATTTACCTAGATGGAAATGTATGTATGTGTGCAATCTTTTCGGTGGAGAAATAGTCTATTATAAAACTTATGGGGAATCATTTTGAAGGCTTCAACAGATTTTACAATTCAAAGGAGAAAAAACTTATAGTAAGGAGACAACTATTTTAACCCTTTACTTCATCCCTGTGCAATGCAAATAATGTGCTATTCAAACCTATTTCTCAGTAGCCCAAATGATCCATTCAAAATAAATGTTTTCCTGCATTAGAAACCAAGCTTTAAATGATTTGATATTTAATGGGTGCATCAGCAAGTTGTCCTTGGGTGCTCCAGAGATAGATAGTCAATATCTCAGAAATAAGGACAGAAAACTCCCCCAATGCCAAGAAGCTGGAAATAGTCATAAGTGTCTGTAACAAGCCACAGTGACAACAGAGTGATGGCTCAAGGGTGTGATGTTATTATGCAAGTGACAACATTTTGTAAGGATTTTATGGTGTCTGACACAAGCATATACATCGTGAATTTTACATGACAATGTCATTGCTCTGGTATTGTCATTTTCCTCTTCTGCCTCCCTTGTGGATACACACACAGATAGTACTTTGGATTGTTATGAAAAAATAAGCAGACTTGTTTATATCAACAGGTCAAAGGAGGACATAAATAAGCAATGCAGCAAGGCACCTGCTGTTCTCCTTCAGATCCTAGAGAGAACCCAAGCTCTTCTCCTAGGCAGTTCCCTCATTCTTCATGAGAGCCTATCAATTGCAATGACTTCTCATACTTTCCCTCAAACATTCAGGTTGATATCTCTCTCCTACACATAGAAGATCATGTTGTAACCATTAAAGAAATAATATTGTGTTTGTCAAAGACCCTGGCAACACTTCCACTTCCTAATAAAAGTATAGTGATAGAGTCACTCAAAGAAATCAACCAGCAGATTGTCAATGAAAGAAAGAAAGAAACAAACAAACAAAAAACTTGGGTTATAGGAGAAGCAACATTGATCTGACTTGGGATTTTCTTCCCTTGGTAATTCACTTTTTCTGCTTTTTGATGTGGCAACACCTGTCATTTTGGCTCAGAGTTTAGCACTTGATCCCATTCCACAAATTACACTTCCAAGTCTTACCAAGACTATCATGTCCCAGAGCTCTTTGAGCAAGCGCACTTCCTTATGGCATGCTTTTAGCTGCTTGTAGTCTGGAACAGATACTTCAAACAAGCCTGCCGATTTGGATAGGGCTTCCATCTCTTTTTCCATACCAGTAATCATTTTTTGTTGCTGGAAGCACACAATGGAAAAGCATTGGTTTTCATTTGCTGAATATAGAGGTTAGGCCTTTACTGTCTTTTTATCTTAGTAGCACTAAAGCAGGGGTCAGCAAACTGTGGCTCTGGAGCCGCATGTGGTTCTTTCACCCCTCTGCTGTGGCTCCCTGTCACTCAAAATATGCATCACAACTGCCAATGTGCGACATCCGCCAGCACGCAATATATTGTGCTTTTCAACCCCTGGTAGGCCAACCATTGATAAATCCAAGAAAAGAAAAGTTTCAGAAGAAAACAGAATGTTTAATTCAACTACATATGCTAGTTTTGTGTCCGCTCAAGAAATAGTCAGGCACGGAAAGGGTTTTGTGGCTCCCGGTGTTTTCTTTTCTGTGGGAAATGGGTCCAAATGGCTGAGTGTTTAAAGTTGCAGACCCCTGCACTAAACCAAAGAACATTGTGATAAATATCTACAGATTGACACTCCAGGCCATCCTTCAAGATCTTATTGAGATTTTCTTGATGCATGGTTGATAGCACATGTGACAATTATTAATTGACATACAAAGGGAAACAATAGGGCTCAATCCATCTGGGAATTTTACTATGGCACTAAAAGTACTGCACATGTATTAGAGCAGTTGTTCTTTGAAATCCATACAATATTACCCAGATAGACATTTCCATATTTTAGTACGGCACTTCCCAAACCTTTTTCTTCATTACCAGACATCGCTTATCAGAAAGTTTTATCAAACTTTGATGACCAGTTCTAAGTCCCTTCCTACAGCACTTTTGTAACTTCAAATGATTGGTGAATTGTAGCTCTAGGACTACTATTATTATAAAGACAATCATATTTATAATCTTATGTCATTTCAACAAAAAGCCTTTGGTAATCTCATTGGATTTCATCTTAATTAAAAATACTTTGGGAGATTTTTGAGGATATTTTAGTATGTGTGGCAGTCTTTAAGTCAATGTAAATGTCTGGTTAATAGGCTTATGTGTTGTTACTCACACACACACCCCCCAATAAAACACTTTTACCCAACTTTGGTTAGTTTTCCCCATGTTTGGGAAGCACTGTTTTAGCAGATTATACCTTGCTTAGAGATTTATATGGGTCTGGATCAACAAAAGTGAAAGGTGCTTCGACTCGGAATTTCTCTCTGAACTCATGTTGCTTAAGCTGAACAAAAAAGAAAGAGAAAGGAAATTTTGAACAGGAAATTAATAGTGGCTAAAATGCAACACTGGAACACTTAAGGACCTCCTCCTTCGACCAGAATTGGCTTATCCAATATGAAAATTTTGCTGTCAGTCCCCACTACCATCAGAACAGGACTGGAGCCTGAGAGGAGTTTATCACTGGAGATTAATAGCAATACCCTTAGACTTATATACCTCTTCATAGTGCTTTTACAGCCCTCTCTAAGTGGTTTACAGAGTTAGCATATTTCCTCCAACAATCTGGGTCCTCATTTTATCCACATTGGAAGGATGGAAGGCTGAGTCAACCTTGAGCCGGTGAGATTCAATTTGCTAAACTGCAGTTAGCAGTCAGCTGAAGTGGCCTGCAGTACTGCACTCTAACCACTGCGCTACCTCAGCTCTTATTTGTCTTAACCTGGTTGGCCTTCTGAAGGAATGAGATGGGGCTTTTCTGGAGGGCCTTTTTTAAAGATAGTGAACTAATCCTTAAGAATTGCTTCTATGTTACCCTTGTCACAATACACATGTGAATATTCTTTTTATGATTACATTTTTGATCATGGTGATAATGATGTTATTGTATTATGTATATTTTATTTCTTATAAGCCACCAAGAGTTGCATGACTACAGCAGTCCAAAATTGTGATGAATGAATATTGGCTGCCACCAATTCAGAATAATAATGAACTTGGATTATGACATTTACTCATAGCAATGAGGGAAAACCTTGTGGAAGACCATCACTCTTTAAAACAGTCCACTCTCTACCAGCCTGGCACAATCTAGTGTGTTCGGAGAACCAGATCTGCAACCTCCTGTAAGGTACCCATTATTAATGTAAGGCTAGTGGCTCTCCTGGAACCAATGGGGGTCTCCGTTGTCCGGCTATCTTTTTTTTTTTTTAAAGAACTACAAATCCGACCATGGTCAGCGGCAGGGCTGGCTGTAGAGCACTCAGGAATGGCATAGCAGCCAGATGTAGGCAGAGGAGAGCAAAGGCAGCAAAATAGCCAACCTCACTGTGTATTAAGTAGGGCCACCACTGGACAGCAGCAAAATTTTATAGGTAGTCCATGATGTACGACCACAATTGAGGCCAAAATTTATGTTGTTAACTGAGACATTTGTTAAGTGAATTTTGCCCCATTTTATTACCTTTCTTGCCTCGGTTGTTAAGTGAATCACTGCAGTTGATAAGTTAGTAACCTGGTTATTAATGGAACCTGGCTTCCCCATTCACTCTGCTTGTCAAAAGGTTGCAAAAAGTGATCACGTGACCTTGGAACACAGCAACGGCCATAAATATGAACCAGTTGCCAAGCATCTAAATTTTGATCACATGACCACGGGGATGCTGGAAAGGTCATAACTGTGAAAAACGGTGACAAGCAACTTTTTTCAGTGCTGTTATAACTTTGAACGGTCACTAAATGAACCGTTGTAAATTGAGGACTAGCTGTACTGAAAAATCTCATTTTTTATTGTCTTGATTTTTGCAGCCTGGATCTGAATCTCTTGTGCTGATGCGATTTGCTGGGTCCAACAAACTGTCTCAAAGGGTGGTTGTTTCCTTTTCTCCCCAAGAATTTTATGAGTGGAAACCCTAAACCCCAGAAATGTTGGAAAATGAGTGTCGGAAAAGGGGCCTTCTCATGGAATAGCAATAGCATGTAGACTTATATACCACTTCATAGTGCTTTTACAGCCCTCTCTAAACAGTTTACAGAGTTAACATACTGCCTCCAACAATCTGGGTCCTCATTTTACTGACCTCGGAAGGATGGAAGGCTGAGTCAACCTTTGAGCCTGGCGAGATTCAAACTGCCAAATTGCAGGCAGCTGGCAATCAGCAGAAGTAGCCTGCAATACTGCATTTTAACCACTGTGCCACCACAGCTCATAATGGGACCTTGCTTCCAAGCAGACGGCGGGTATCCATCTTAAGCCCCTTTCCTCCCCTAATACGCTTAACCTATGTTGTACTTGAGGGAGTTTGAGCAAAGTTGGACCTTAATCATAAAACATACTTCAAATTGTTGGCATTTCCTTCGTATGATTGTAACTTCATTGGCCTGCAGAGGAGCCACATTTTGTTTGACTTGGAAGGACAACTTTTTGGTGTTGTTCCATTGCTCTGGCAAGTCCTAAAAGACAAAAAAAATTTTTTTTAAAAAAAATAAAAAATAAACGTAGACATTTTGTCCATGCAGGTGTGAGAGACCTTTGGATGAGGGAAATAAATAAAGACTATTATAGGTAATATGAGGAGAAAAAAGAAAATAAAGAAGGCAAATAGAGGATGTACACATTTGTTGGAGACATGCTCTATTTATATTTGTGACTTTTTGAACACCGATTTGAGCACCGATTTCAGCAGAGTGAACAATAATGCAACATCTATGGCAGATCATATTGGATCTCAGAGAGCTGAAACAGAATTATAGAATGGATCCCTGCAGATTGTGTAAATTTAGCATTTAATTAGGTATTTACTTTCCTAAATTATTTTTTTCTGTTTTTCTTTCTATTCCAACATTCAGGAACTATAAAAACATTTGATACTTGGGATTCTTTATATTGTACAAAAGGAATCGTATCATTTTATACTATATCCAAAGACTTTTAAAAAAAAGATAACTAATAGCTACCTACTAATTGTTTCTAGTGAAAATTACTGCTGGCATACTTACATGCAATTGCATATGGATCTCTTCAGGCATTTCTTCTCCATACAATTTTAGTAATTCAATAGTCTGCTTTAGAGGCTCAAACATATTATCTGTAGCTACTTGTCTTTCTTTGACTTTCATCAAGTGTGCCATCACTTCAACAAGCCCATCGTAGTCACCCTCTTTCACTGGTTTAGTTAAGCCTGTATTTGCCTCTTTCATGAAAGCAGCAAGCTCCTGAAGGCTATAAAGGGAAGAAAAGTGATATTCTGGCTTCCTTCAATGCTTCCTTCGATGCAAAAATAACATTGATTTGAACTTTAGAAGAGTAGCCTTGTTAGTCTATTTACAGCAAATCTAAAAAGTATTTTTATATAAATACCAATAAAATTACATCCTCAGCTTCCATAGTCAGTAGTATTTCTTTTTGTCATAGAAAACAATGACACCCTGAGAGACAGAGTAATTTTTTTAATCTGAGAGGCAATATGTTGTCTCATCTTC
>JANHFK010001936.1:156496-172528 GCA_036250565.1 Sibynophis collaris | reverse complement strand
AGGTTCTTTATCCTGAAAACATAAATAAAAATATTTTATTTATTAAATTCATTTATTGCCCATCTTGCTGCAATACCTAATATTAGGTCTCAAAAAATAAGAGGAAGGAAATGTTTGCAGAACCTGGCTTCTTAAATTCTTTCCAATCTATGCTACTAGTGGCCATAAAAGGCACCTTTAATGAAATAATGTTATTTGTGTGACTGCTCTTTCTTTCCAAGGTGTGCACATGGGCGACAGAACGTTAATCCAATCATGTAGATGAATATATGTTGCCTATTTGTTTCAGCAGTTTAGCTGTCCTGTATCCTAATACCTTCTATCTTTGAATTAATCTGGTTACAGTTTTTGTGAGAATCTTGCTTTTTGATTGCAAATAATTGGTGAGAGCTGAATTCTTGAATTCAATGGAATACATTTGCCAATTTATTTCTTAAGTTCATTAGGGCAAAGGAAGTACACGCAGAAAGTACACGCAAGATGTGGTATAGAAGTAATCCTCCATTAATGACCACTTGTTCAGCAACTGTTTGAAGTTAATGAGGAAATGTATGGTTGGTCTTCGAAGTTGCAGCTATTCCAGGGTCCCCCCAGTTGCATGATGACAATTTGGGCACTTGGCAATTGGCACACAATTCCGACATTTGCAACATTCTGTGGGTGTGTAATTGGCATTTGTGACCTTCACCACTGGCTTTTGAGAAGAAAAACAATGGGGAAGCCAACAGGAAGTAACAAATTATGGTCATATGACATAATGCTTAACAACTGGAACTGCCAGGACTGCCATTGTATGTTGGCACAGTCATATGATTTTTTTTTACTTTGTGAGCATAATGTTTAGCAACGAAGTTCCCAGTGCCAAATATAGTCATTAACTAAGGACTTCCAATGAGATACTATTACTTTGCAAACCACCCTCTTTTTTCCTGTGCTCTGAGAAGCTTACAGTAATATTCCCTCTAAGATTCATCAGAGATTCATTGAGATTCATAAGATACTCTTGCTGTTGTGATTAACCTTAAAAAAGGAAGGCATCATATCCGTGGAGCAAAGGTCATAGGTCTTGTAGAGTTTCTCAATCACCGCAATGGCCACCTTGATTCCAGATAAAACCTCCTCAATTTCTCCTTGCAAGCCTTTCAGCACTTCCTCGGGACTCAAAAAGTTACGTGTCTAAATGGGAAGAGAGGCAAACAAAGATGAACAGGGCTTATAAAACCAGACATTGTAACTGAAATGACATTAACAGCTTGGCAATCAATGGTGTCATGCTTAAAGGGATGTTTCAGTATCATAGTTACCAGATGAAAGTCTCCTTTGTTTATGTTGGTATTTAAGTCTTTTCAGCATGGAACTGGACTATCTGGTAGAAGAAATGTCTCAGATTGGCTTATGGAATAGCAATGGCAAAGAGTAGATAGCAGAGTTTATGAGAGAAGGCCCAGAGTTGTTGACAGGGTAAAGATTCCCCATCCTGGATCTACCTGGTCTATTTCCCTTCTCTGGATGAAATGTTCAGACATAATCTGGAAAGCTTCTCTCACAGTGCTTCTTCAGTGGCAAATTATTTGGGTTGATTTGCACAGTCCCTCAATCTCTAAAATCCTTATTTAGTTTCAGGCAGGGGTGAAATTCACTTACTTTCGCTATTGGTTCAGAAATGTGAATGTGTGCGCCTCCTCCAAGCATGCACAGAGCCTTCTGCGCATGCGCAGAGGGTCAAAAACAGGATGTGATGACATCTGGGCGGGTGGGCCTCCTGCTGCTGGTGCTACTGGTTCTCCTGAACCGGATAGAACCAGCTGAATTTCAGCACTGGTTCCAGGGCAAATGGTTTTCATATAAACTAGAGCCCCCCACACCCTGAATGACAAGGGGCTGTGATGGCATAATCAATCATAGGCAAGATTGTCTTCTATCTGTAACATTGCAGATCAAGGAAGCTTGCTCCTTCATTTTTTCCTTTGATCAAATAAAAATGCTGGATAACATTAATTCAATCTTAAATTAACTGAAATAATTTCTAAAAACTTCTATTGAACAATAAGACTAAATTATAAGAAGAAGAAAAAAACCAATCACAACATTTTTGAGTACTTCAGATCTGAATGGGTTTTATTATTATTGTCCTGGTTCATGAGACCCACTCTTTCTCTTGAATGCCCAATGCAAGAGAGCATGCCATAAAGAAAGTGGGTAAGAGTGAGGATATTCCCCTTAATTCTGCACCACTCTTTAGCTACCTGATCTATCAACACTAAGAGAATCCCTTAATATGCTACATTTATATTTGAGATTTTGTTGGAAGCTTTACCTTAAACAATTTAAGAGGAATGGACAACGAACTAGATAAATTTCTTTGAAATTCTTTGCATTATAAAATTTATTTTCAATCTATTTCAGCAGGCAATCAAGCAAGATTATAAAAATAATCAATGGTAGTACATTCTACTAAATTTATATTACATAAATTGCAGCTTTTTAGACTGATGGTAAGAGTTGTAAAGAAATCAATGTATATTCTCATCTTTGGTAACAGTGCCCGACTAAACAGTGCTTTTGTTTGAAAGTGTTTGAGGTATTTGGGAAAACTGCTCAGAATTTTTTTTATAGTACTATAACCCTGAATTTCGTTTATGGTCTATTCCACCTAATGCACATAAACTAACTCATTAAAGAAATTGATTCACTTATTGTCAGCTAGATTTATAATTCAAAGTATTGGGAAACTAAAATGCATTTTTAACCGAATCCTATTTAAATCCTATTTAATCGAATCCTATTTACACCGAATCCTATTTAAATCCTATTTAAAGCTATTTAAAGTAGGAAATTGCCTAGGCTGAAAAAAAGAATAGAACAATAACAATCTTGGAAAAATTCTAGTGATAAACAAATTCAGTCAAATTTGTCATCACTTTGCTTAACTATATTCATAAATCTTTTCAGAATAAATTATATACACATGATTTTAAACTGAAATTTTGTTCTACATTTTTGTTTTTCATTTCTTTTGAAAAATAATACAATGAAAGTATATTTAAAGAATAATGAGAGAAGCTTGGTTTCATTATTTCTTTTTCATTGTTTCTATGGATAAACCATTACAGTGGTCACAAACATCAAAATGATAAGGAAAACCCCTTTTCCATTAAGAATTTTTAATTTCCATAGTAAAATACCATTTCAATGAAGAGATTACAAATCTCCTGCAAAATGACAATGACCCGGGATGGAATGTTGTAATATTCGGAATTAGCCCAGATCAAGCATACTGTGTACATGATGCTATTGATGTGCGAAGACACCTGTATGGAAACAGTAGAATAGGAGTTTCAGCAAGGTGAAATAAACATTTTAATATTATTGCATATTTTTATGGTGTGCTGATCAAGATCACCTTTACTAATCTGCAAATCCCATTCACACTTCTGAATGTGTGAACGGTGTTTTTCTGACTGGGAAAAGAAACCTATAGTTGGGCAACTATAAACTATAAACAAGCACACCTTATCCTTAAATGTCTATGGAGATTCTCAATCATCCAGGTTATGGTTGTCCCAAAGGTGCTTTTTCGAGAAGCAACTGGACTTTCTGATTTTTCTTTTTTTCTGGTTTTTCTTTGAAAAAAGAAACTTCTTGGATGAAGAAGCTTCTTGGATGAGAAGCGACACATCTTCAAAGAAAAAAAGAAAAACCAGAAAGTCCAGCTGTGCTTTGAAAAAGCACCTTTGGGATAGCTTATCCTTAATTTTGCATGTGCCCAAAGCATTCTCATTCCCAGAACCTCAGAAAAACATTCTAAAGAAATAGAAGCAGCTAACACCCAACATAATGTATCAGTTTACCCTCCTTCTCATTTTAATAATCACATGGAGGATTGTGCTTGCATGCTAAATCAGGGCAAGGATTCCCCACTGTTGACTGGGGAACTCTGGGAGTTGAAGTCCCCACATCTTAAAGTTACTGAGGTTGAGAAACCCTGCTCTGGACAGTGTAGCACTCTATGGGCAAAAGTTGTCAGTTGCATAGAATGTCCCCTGAATGGCTTTTCCTACTCTCGGTTGTATGCTGAATGGAGAGAACTTAGAATGTGTTGTGCTGCATAAGAAAGTTCTCCCCAGTTTAAGAGGAGGACAAGAATGAGGTTTTACTGATAAAGTCTTACACTTCCAGTTGAGTGTAGGAGGGCCTGATGCACTTCAATGGAACCCATAGGTGAGGCCTTCTATTTCAGTAGTTTTGTGCAGGTTGATCATAATAAGCATAAGTGTTGCCAAGCCATATTTCCTGCTTATGGTCTCTGTTTACAAGTCATGATTGCCTTCCTGAAATATTCGGATTTTGTGAGGACTTGTCATTGTTTGTGTTGGAAATGGTAATAGCTTGTTTCCAATCATTCTGGAATCAGCCATTCCCCTCTCCCCCCCAGGCCTCCATGATTGGATTTAGGCTGACTTTCAAGTTTTAATTTAATGCTAAACAGTGTAGTCACGATCTTTACTTGATCTTTGTGTGATAATATCTTCCAGCCAGATAATTTTCTCACGCTACTCTTGCATACAACTCCTGACCCAGCCTAGCGTTCTTCAGGTGTAATGGACTTCATTGCCCATAGTATCTAGCCAGAGAAGCAAGAAGGCAGGCCATTTCTACTTGCGAAGTCACACAGCTGAAAAGGTCAGTATGGCTTTTAAAAGTGATATAGTAGCCTGTAAGCTTCCACACGGTGGCTCTCAAAACATTATTTCTTTATTTTTCACATACCAGGTTATAGTCTGCTTGTTCCACTTCCTCAAGTGTAACTTTTAGAGGCTGCAAATACAGGTTAATATCATCGGCTTCTTTCAAACCTGAATAAAAGGAATGCTTGAGGGTAAGTGAATTAAGAAGAGAAAGAGAACTGATTAATTTTTTTGTAGAACTTTTTTTATAATAATGTTCAGTTTGATTGGACTTGGAACCTGCAATGCAGGAATCTGAAAGAGGTGGAAAGGAACAGGTAATAGGGAGAGCAGTAGGCCCTGGAACCCCTCTGTTTAAAGAAATATGGTTATAAAATACAGTGTATTATATTATGTTGGTTGCTACTCCTTTGATTTCTAGAATCTCATGAAACAGCCACTTACATAGGTTACGTAGCTAGATTTTCTAGGAAATAGAGTTTACCTGCAGATACATCCCTGAAGACATTCTTAAGTGCTGGCCAATAGCAGCTTTTTGCTCGCTCTAAAATGTCAGCAATCTTTTTGACTTGAGGCGCATAAAGCTGATGGGGAAAAGCAAAAACCAGATCAGAAAACATGTCGGTCTTCAGTATCATAGGCTGATGTCCTTGCAAATCTGAAACAAAGGGCAAAGCCCTTCAGCCTACCTGCTCATTTATGCATTGCAGATTGACCTGCCTACTGTACCAGAAATCAAATTCTACTCTGGGTAATGGGTTTAAACCATCCAGGAGAGGCTGGGCAGAATCCTTACTCAAGATATTTCGGATTTGATGAGACCAGTCAATAATTATTGTTTCAATGGAGTGTAGCAGGGAACTGTCCACAGAGGCAGGTATACTGGGGGGGAAAAAGTACAGAGAAGATTTAATGGTAAAGTGCAAATAATCTTAAAGTCTGATTTCGTAGTTAACAAATCATATGTATAGCCTATATAAGACATCACACTAGGACTTCTCTGTCCAGTATGTTTTCTTTTGCAAAGCATACTAAAGAACCATGTAAATAAAAAGCTAAAATATTGTCTAATAAAGATCCAAATTATGGGACTGGGTTCAATTTTGTAAATTGGATTCTGCATATAAGCACACTCAAACGGAAAGACACATTACATAAATTTAATGGAATCTTTTGACGATAGCTGGACAAGAGATTAATAAAAAGTGAGAAATGAATGGACAATATGTGATTTCCTGGGCAACTGAAGGGAACAAGATGCTATGGTGAGTAACATAATGGCTAACTGAATATACCCACATATCATTCAGGTGATTATAATGATTGCCACCTAATAGTATATGCATCTATTTACTTGTAATTGAAAGAGTACTGCCTATCCTCTCTCACTCCGCACAAATTTACACAAGGTGGCAGACATAACTGAGAGGCATCCACCTGTCAAAGACTTCTGAGGCACTCTCCAGAGCATCCATATTCTCTGGTAAAGGGAGCAGAGTTTTTCCTTTGATCTTTCCTCCCATCACAAACATCTCATTTTTCAGTCGGTGAGCTTGCTGAATCACATCATCAGCTACTACTCGAGGCCATCCGGTTAGGTTTACACTTTTCATGAACAAGGAGTAGGCCACCTATAGGAAAAGGATTGTATTAGAACATATACTACTGGCATAAAACAATTTTGAATTCAACATTATTTTGGATTTGGGGGGCAAACTCATTTTGAGCACAAAATAATAGTTTCAGGTCTGAAATAGTTTCACATTAGAAACACATTGTTATTTTGGAAACCTTGACTTTGAAGCAATTCTGTTTCAAGTTTAAAACAAAACAAACTCGGAGCTCAAAAGTCTTCTGGAATTGTTTCGAATTTGAAATTATAACTTTAAAGTAAATATAATAAATATATCCTCCTAACAAAAATCTTTTTTCAATCATAATAGACCTAATCAAACAACTTTTCTGGAAAAATCCATTCTATTTTAAAACATCCATGCCTGGAATTTCATTACAGAATAACAGCAATGGAACTATTCTTGAAACTGCTACATCAGAGCTATGTCAGTGATGTACAATGATGGCTTAACAATAATGCTGTGTGAGCACTGATCCTTTCTCTTTCCGTATATTACCTTCTAAGAAGAGATAAGTGCACTATTTTAGGCAAGGCAAGGAAATTTCATTTTTACGTAGACCCAGTTAAACTGTTGAAGCAGCCTATAAATCTATGAAAAAGATCCGTTTCAAAGTTTGAACTACTAGGGGAAATGTTTACCAATATTAAAATATCTCTATAGAAACATATAGGCAACTCCATGGAATTCTTTCTATTCCTTTTACCACTGATGGCCATAGGAGGTTTTGATATTTTCTTTCTTTGTAATGAAGTCATGTGTCCCATCTCTGTATATATGTGTTTATGTGCATTTTCTCCTGTGGGACTAATCAGACTGTGTGTCCATATGGCACTTGCACAGTATGTATCAGTGGTGGGTTTCTACTGGTTCGCTCCAGATCCTGCGAACTGGTAGTAGCGGCGGTGGGAGGCTCCGCCCACCAACCCGGACATCATCACAGGGGTTCTGCCCTTGCGCAGAAGCGCCGTATGCGAGCGCATGCTCCCGTTGCAAACCGGTAGCGAAGGTAAGTGGAACCCACCACTGGTATGTATCTGTGAAGGTCTAAACCAGGACAGGTGGATGTCTGCAAGTGAGAATATATTTGTGTTTCTGCTGTCTCTCATATTGCGGTAGTAGGGCTTTGTATATGTACCAGAGTGGCAATTTGAGTAATATAAAAGTGGTGGTGTAAGAAATGCTTTCTTAGCACTGTTTTACCAATGCTTTTTAGGGTCATTTCCTTTTTATTGGCCTTCGGGCATATATATTATCTCAGCCTGTTCCTGTCTTTGCATGCTTCTGGTGAGGAAACTGGATATATCCTAAGGGCAGGGTACTGCCACATGCCAAGGTCTCTCTGATTCAGTTGTGCACTTTATCTCCATTTAAAAGGATGCCCAGATAGCAGGGCAGCCTCGGCCTGAGTCTCCAGAGAACTTAATTTCAATAGATAAATCATTTCACCCTGAGCTACACATATTCTCCTTTATTGATAGATAAATCAACCAATATTTTGACCAGCATGAGGGAGCTTCTGATGGTGCCCATCATATGTAAAAAGCAGCAAGATCAGCTGCAGGGAGAAGCTTAAGTTCACTGGCGACCATGGCGTTAATGCTATTTCTCCGGATATTTCACAGATTCTCCAGATATTTGCTTCACAATTCTACCTCTTAGGTCCATAAATAAGGAGAATATCTGTGTTGAATGTAAACGTCATAGGACGTTTCTGGGAATACTCCTGCATAGACATACCAGAGGACTCAGCCATTTCTTTGAGCAGCACTCTGCCTTTTCAAACAGTGTCACAGACACTGGAAAGGAATATTACGTTTTTGACAAAATAAGAATAAAGAAAAGTGGCCAGAATCTGCTAGGTATAATTTGTTATATTTCAATCCTAGCTCTTTCTCCAAAGAGAACCAAATAAAGTTTGGTTATGAGGGTGTTGAAAAAGTAACTTATGACCAGTTCTTGTATTTACAGCCGTTCCAGTAAACCTACAGTCATGTGGTCAAAATTTGGTCATTTGGCAACCACTATGCATCCTGGGGTCATGTGATTGACATTTGCAACCTTCCCACAGTGCTTCCAACAAGCAAAGCTCTCACAACCATTATAGGAATAAATTAGGATTGAGATTGGGAATGGGATTGGGATTGAGGAAATGAATTTTCCCCTTCCAGGACTGTAGCTACCGCATCATATTGGCTTTATACAATAGTGAAAAACAATAGTTTTAGTCATAATATTGTAGTATTTTTGCTTTCATTTTCATGCAATACTGAATATAGTTACAATGGTCTGGAGTTATCTGTGAGTTATCCATCTTCTTGAAGACAGTCCTGTTGTCCAAACAAAAGTCTCTCTGTATATTTGCTGAAAATGGAAGCATCCTGTAGTGAACCACAAACCAAACCTGGAAGCCTACCTCTTCCACAAGAGCCATCATCTGCTCTACCGGGGAAGGGCTGATATCTCCAACAATGAGTGCCTCCAGGAAGTTATCTTTGGTAATGTTTTCAGGCTTCTTTTTCACAAAATAAATTCCTTTATTTTTCAGTGTTGATGGGAAGCCAAGGCAGGGGACTAGTTGCCCAGTAGGATTGAGGGTGATCACCAACGTTGTCACATCCGGCTTCTCATAGAACTCATTGAGCATGGTATGAGACTCTTCACTGGTTGCAAACTTGGACCATTTGTCAGGCTTAACATGAAGAGACAGTGTGCAATAATTCTCTATGAAATCCAGTCGTTTATCAGCCACTGTTGTCATGTTGATTCTGCATCAGCTAACCACAGAATGAACAGAGCTGAGCAGATAACAAACTGGAAAGTCTCCACTCCCAATGTTATTTCCTGTCTTGGGAAGAAAACATCTGTTAGGGATTGGATGGGGTGCACCAGGTTGAAATTGAACCCTGGTTCTGGGTTTGGAGTTTTTTGGCCCATGGAGAATTGCCACCCTTGGCCCCAAACAGACCCAGTGCATAATCTGGGGGTTCTCATGGACTCACAACTCCTGTTCAACTGCAGGTTGTGTGCCAGTTATGCCTTTTCCTGGACCAACAATCCCTACTCATGGTCGCTCATGCCCTAGTCACTTCCCATGTTGACTATTGCAATGTGTTCTACATGGGGCTACCCTTGAAAAGCAGCTGGAAGCTCCAGTTGGTTCAAAATGCGGCTGCCCACATGGTTTATGCAGACTTCAGCAGTGGTGGGTTTCTACCAGTTTGCTCCGGATCATGGGAACCGGCAGTAGGGGCTCTGCCCACCGCGTGCTCCCGGTTGCGAATTGGTAGTGAAGATAAGAGGAACCCTCCATTGGACTTTGGTGTGCACATGCATCATCTCTCCTGCAAGAGCTACAAGTACATTAGGTGCTGATTTGTTTCCAGGTGCAATTCAAGGTGCTGGTTGTCACCTTTAAAGCCCTTAATGGCTTGGCACCAGGTTATCTGAGGGACTGTCTCTTGCTGATCACATCCACCTGATCCACTAGAGGAGGGAGGCAAGAAAGGTTGCGGGTCCCAAGGAGGTACATTTAGTGGGATCCAGAAGGGCCTTCTCCATGGTGGCTCCCTTCCTATGGAAGTGGCCCCCACTTTGACACTCTTTCAGAAGGCTCGGCAAACTTGGTTTTGCCAGAAGATCTTAGGAACCAAGTGTGGGATAGAGCCAATCAAATGGCTTATTGGACCATTTGTTGTCGCAGGGGTGGGGGTATTGGTTTTTTAGTTTTATTTTTTCTATATTGTGTTTTTATTGTTTGTAAGCTGCCTAGAGTCACTGTGAATGAGTAGGTGGCTATATATACATTTTCTAAATAAATAAAATAAATAAGTAAACACTGAACAATTGGCAGTGGTTGAATTTCCATTAGCCCTACCTAGCTAGCATGGCCAACAGGTGAGAAGATTAAGCATTTCTTGTTTGGAGGGCTACGCATTGCCATAGATTCCCTTGCTTTAAGGCAGGGGTGTCAAACTCAGGTCGTCACGGCAGCATCATGTGATGTATCAGGACTTTCTTCCTTTTCGTTAAACCGGACATGGGCATAGCCAGCACATGATACATCCGGCCTGTGGGCCAGGAGTTTGACAGCTCTGCTTTAGGGAAATCAAGATACTCGCAAAAGGCTCCTCACACCCACAGGCAAGCAGAGCTAAAGGTTTTACAATGTTTTCTCTTACCTAATAGGTCTGGAAGCATCCAGTTGAAAACCTCCAACTGCCAAGGAATATTGCTTCCAAAGAGAAGTCTAGTGACATCATTTATCAACTGTCACACCTGCTAGAACCTTCTTCCACCTACATTCCCTCACTGGCCCTGAGTATGTTAAAATGGAAATCTCCCCTTTTTCTAGAATAATCTTTTCACCTGTTATGATTTGATCAAAACACAGCAGGCTTTAAGGCAGATATACTTTTGCATTTAGAATTCATTTTGTGGGAATCAACAGCTGTCCTGCAGGTGTCCATTGTAGGTATTAAATGCCCTGCTGAGATGATACCTTATCCTAGAGTCCTGAACAATGTTCACAAATAACATATCACCATGTTGCCTAGAAACTCAGAGATCAATTTTGTGTGGAGCTGAAGATCTTATTTCCTAAATGTGGGAGAGAAAACAATTTTACTGTTGCAAAGGTTTTTTTTCAGCGCACTCCAAAATACAAATCACTAAGTAATTCAGGCACAGCAGAAAGCATTTATTAAGGGGAGTTAAAGGTTTTTTTTAATAAGATACAGAAAAAAATGATACATTCAGTATATGTGATGCATCAGAAAGCAAAAATCAAACTGCAAGGCAGTAATTAGATATAAGGATTAAAAATAGGAAGCACCAATCCTATATAACATTCCATAAGTGGCAAATTTATAGCTTATGTCACTCCTTCCCCAGCTGAGTTTTGTCTTTCTTAATATACTTGCAAGTGTACTCAAGAATTTCCAGAATATGTTATGGGTGCTCCATTATTAGTTTTCAAGAAGAGATTGGACAACCATTTGTCTGAAATAGTATAGGGTCTCCTGCTTGAGTAGGAAGTTGAACTAGAAGACCTTCAAGGTCTCTTCCAGCTCTGTTACTCTGTTATTCTGCTCCGTATTGTTTAATTGCTGAAAAGGCTAGTTCTCATTATCAAAAAAATGATTTTGGTTAAAAGGAAAATGTAATTTCCTGAACTTCAAAGAAGATATGAATAGCTTGCTAAAATGCTAATATCACTATTATTAAAATGCTAATAATGAAGCCTAAAATTCCAGATAACAGATGAAAAGCTTTTCCCCCTTCTGTCTTCACTTTGTTCCTGGACTAGCTTCTATATCCTTTTTTGCAAGGAAGCAAAACAAATACATAACCTACATTTACTTATTTAACATTAATTTTTGGAAACATTAACCACGGCACAGTGGTGAAATCCTTTTTTTTTTTTTTACTACTGGTTTTGTTGGCATGGCTTGGTGGGCATTGTGTGGCTTGGTGGGCATGGCTTGGTGGGCGTGGCAGGGGAAGGAAACTGCAAAATCCCCATTCCCTCCCCACTCCTGCGGGAAGGATATTGCAAAATCTCCATTCCCATCTCACTCTGGGGCCAGCCAGAAGTGGTATTTGCTGGTTCTCCAAACTATTCAAAATTTCCGCTACCATTTTTCCGAACTGCTCAAAATTTCTGCTATTGGTTCTCCAGAACCTGTCAGAACCTGATGGATTTCACCCTTGCCAAGGCATCACTCCACCTATTCAACTTTCATTATTATTCTTGCTGCTATTGACAAATCAGCAGTTTCCCAACAAACATGGCATGTATAAGAGCGATAGGGTGCTTCATTCATTCCCTCATGATCCATCACATCTCTTTTCTTCATTCTGCCGATGACATTACTGTGTAAACAGAAGAGAGAGGTTTGAAGTTTATTGATACAAGGCAAGTTTTCTTCTAATATTTAACTCTGTCTTTTACCTTACCACTTCCTAGTAAAAGGAAACAATTACTGAGGTTTTTATCTGTAGTTTGTAATTTATGCATTGCACACCAGTGATATTTCATCCATAGTCTGACAGGATATCCACTAACATAAGAAATGAAACTCCTCTTTCAGATATGGTTGGCCAAGCAGTCTTGGGCTATTTTTTTAAAAAAGTAGGCCGCAACATTTCTGGCAATGTAGAGCATCCTGGGAGAAAACACATTCATGTCCTACATTCATGTCCCAGATTATGTTCTGTGACAGCAGCTGCATGTTTTGCATAAGTATGATGGAATTATAGCTCTTTGATGAACATCTTGAATGACAAGTGCATTTGCCTCATTCAACATTTCTGGATGAATGTCATCATTAACAACATAAACGCACACACAACATTCAAGCAGTCTACAAGGTATGGATTCTTTTTTTGTTCCTCCTTGATACCTGATGACTTACTATAGGTTATAATTAGCACAATGAGTGCAAAATGACCTTTTCAATGCCAACCAGCTAATAAATTTCAATGCTATTGAAATAGGAGTGTCCTGAAATTCTTCTAGGTTCTGTATTCCTTATTTGTGAAGAAAATAGAAATGGAAGGATAGAATTGCATTCTTCAATGATTGTTTCTGTGCGTGTCTCTTACTTTCTAGATAAATGCCATCAAAGTCTATTTCTTCATAAAACAGAAACCTTCGCCTATCAAATATTACTACATTATCACCTTTAGCTTTTTCCCCAAAGATACCAAATTGTGGATGACACTTCTTTAAAAAAAGAATATTTTAATAGCTGTCACATTTTTGTCTCTCTCATATACTGTAGATGAGACATTGGATTGTTGATCAGGTCAGCAACTGAGTCATGCATTTCGGTATCTGTACAGCATTGAAGAAGTGATAAGAAGATCTAGCATTTAAAATATGTTTATAGTCAAAGGTATAGCCACATAAGCTTTCTCATCACAAAGCTATTAATTTACTCAATTGAAGCACCTTTTTGCTATGGCAATACTGCACAGCTTTATAATCAGAGATTCCCAGTTCCAGTTCTCAACATCTTGAATAATAAAGCAACAGCAGAAAGGAGATGCTTACAAAGCAAGAGGCCCAGCACCTATTGGGGCTGATGAACAAGAGTCTGGTTGATGTAAGAAGCTTGTTCAATCAGCCTAGCATAAATTAATGTCACCAAATATGTCCTACACACAACACTCTTCATTAGTAGGGGGTGATGATGAGAAATCATATCTCAAAAGGCATGATTCCTGGAAAGGAATGATTCAAAGAAGAGTTGAAACTCTCATGGTCAAGTGAGCTGAGTAGGTTATTGATTTCTGGAAAAAGTGTGTCTTTCTTATTGATTATGGCAGAGTTTCCCAAACTGTAAGGTGTTACTTCCTTGGGGAGATGCACACAGAATCCAGGGGAGGCGTGAAGAACCTTTTATTATATATAATTCATTCAATTCACTTTTCCTAAACTTTCTTTGTATTGTTTTCATTGTTAATTTGTGTTCATTTTGATGTTTAGATTTTTAGGAGAAATGAAGACATTAAGGTTACACTAAAATGATGGCAAAACATTTAGGAACTCCTATGTTATGGACTGTGTCCCTGGGGCTTTAAAAGAACAAACAAACAAACCAACCTGTACCACAGGAAGATAAAAGGGCAATTCTGCTATAGTGGATTTTTTGGACTCTATAAAACATCTAGTTAAGTCTCTTTTATATTTAGGCTTATAAATGTTAGTTTCTCTCTGCAGAAAGTGGTTGTTTATAAGGCAGAAATGAAAAATCCATTAAAGGGACGGCGAAGCAATTGATTGATTGTAGCATCAAATCATTTTAACTTCCAGTAGCTTACAAGATGAAATACCATAAAACAAACTTTTTTTTTAATTGAGATAAACATTCAGTTTTATTAAAATTACTATTTCAACTCCCCTGAAAGATGAGGCTACAAACGCATACACTTTCTGCATTAAAGCTCTAGGAATATTAGTTCTGAATGCATAATATTAAAGGATTGGGGGTGGGGAGGAAGAAGATTCAGACTTCTCTACTGGATTCAGAAGACTAGATTTCAGAGACGGAAGGTGGGTCTGATCTAATGACTTGAAATCCAGAAGGAGAGAAGCATCCAGGAAAGATAGGAAAACCTGCAAAACAGGATACTGTAGTTAAAGTTTCATACAAGATAAAAGAGCCTCACCTTTCCAAATGGGCAACACTAGCACTAAAGAAGACCAGTGAGCATAAGGCTCTCAATTGGCTATAACTGTTGGTTTACTCAAGTTCTGTGTGCTTTGATTCCTGATTTGAAACCTCGTGACTTGCATTCTGGGCTTGGATTGGCTGAGGAACCTTTCAGAACATCTGGACCCTTGGCCTTTGTTTGACCACTCTTATGCTCAGTGTTTTGAAGTATGACATTTTTAAGGCAAGATAGCTGAACTTTTGGAACCTATTTCTCCACTGTCCGTGCAAGTGCATTTGCATGCATATTTCCTTAGTTTATTTACAAAACGTGTCAGTAAAGTTTGCAACTGCCTCTCTGTGTGCTTATATGTGTTTGTTCCAGGATAGGACAGATGAATAAAGCTTGAGAAATCTGGGCTAAATAACACAAATGTTAGATGAATTCATCATTGGCTGAATGACCACACACAGAGTTTATTTACAGCTTAGAGAATAGTATCAACTGCAGAGATACAGGATTCTGTGCTATTCAATATTTTTATTAATGATAATGAAGCTCTTGGCAACAGTAAATGAGATTTGCACAGTATTCTTCAATCAGATGTATTGGAAGAGAGAAGGAATTAACATTACCACAGTCTTGACAACTGGGTACTTTCAATTTAGAATCCATTTTCTCTCCAAGGCAAGGAATTCTTAATTTTCTTTACAACAGCTGCTGGATGGATAGGGAAGGTAGTTTTGCTGATAGTGGAGGAATGTTTTGCAAAACTTTACTTTCCCAAGCTCTGAGAAAGTCCATAACAATGATCTAACTACAGGGGTTGAAGGGATTATTATCAAATTCAAGATGATGCAAAATCAATTATCACTTCAGTAGCCACAGAAAGGAGTCTGAAGGATCTAGACACATTTGGATAAGGTGCTGAAATGAATAGATTGAAATGAATGAGGGAAAAATATAAAGTCCTGAATCTAAGGAGGAAAAAAATGAAAGGCGCTAGAATAGGGCAACTTATATTGGTAATTGTAGCAAGAATCTGACTTAAAAAGATCTGAGTGTTCTAATAGATCATAACTTGAACATAAGCCAACAGTGTGGGGCAGCTTCTAAAATGGCAAATCTGTTTCAATAGGAGCATCGAGTCTTGATGACAGACAGTAATATTTTGTCTTGATCAGCCCCACATGAGAGAGAGGGGCTGGTGGCCTAGGGGTGAAGATGCTCACCTCCCACTTTCCAAAGTTTCTAGTCCACTCCCACTTTCCAAAGTTTCTAGTCCTCATGCAACCTGGAGCTACCTCCGGTAGGCATTTTAAAAAATTACAATTATGTATTTATTTATTAAATAAGTTTAAATAATTTTATTTAATGCATTATTCTTTGTTATGAGTTGTTTTATAATAACAAGGGTGGAGGTGGGGAGGTGACATGCCAGCCAGTGGTGAAATCCAAATATTTTTTACTACCGGTTCTGTGGGCATGGCTTGGTGGGTGTGGTGTGGCTTGGTGGGCGTGGCAGGGGAAGGATATTGCAAAATCTCCAT
>JANHFK010001936.1:89707-101339 GCA_036250565.1 Sibynophis collaris | reverse complement strand
TCACCAGGCTCAAAGTTGACTCAGCCTTCCATCCTTTCTAAGATAGGTAAATTGAGGACCCAGTTTGTGGGGGACCATAAGCTGACTTTGTATAAATATACAAAAGTATGAAGGCTATTGCTTAGCGCATTGTAAGCCGTCCTGATTCTTCGGAGAAGGGCGGCATATAAATCAAATAAATAAATAAATAAATAAAAATAAATGTTCTCTGATAGCCAAACATACTAAATTCTGGGTTAAACATTGGCACCCACAAAATATTCACTCGGGTTCAGTGAACACAAATATTCAGTGAGAGAGCAAAATATTACAGCCAGTTTGTTGTCTAATATAGATTTTCTGACATCCCAGGATTGTTGATAGCCTCCCAAAGCAGTGGATCCCAGAGAAGCCATCCAAAACATACCACCAAAGGGAAAAAGATTCCTAAATACTGTGCATGGAGTTTCCTTACATGGATATTTAATTAATGTAATTTAAAGTAAAAAGAACACACATTTAATTTTTATTCTGGCCCCATTCCTTGGTTGCGTGGGACCCTCTGAATGCCCCTTGAAAGCCTAAGGTTAGATCTCTGTCCATAAAGGATGTACACTCTTGATCAATGTAATGACCCAATCTGTACTTTGAGAAATGACAAGTCCCTGACATTATAGGCAGCACAGCTTTCTATCACCAGATTATGCTATAAAACTGTTGGGTATACAGCATATGCCTTCTTGCACACATTCTATCCATTTTAATTATCTTTCAGGCTTGAGCTTACAAGTTTCCCAGAAACAGCTGGCTGGCCCCACTAAATGCAAAAATGCTGGACTAGAGAGACCCTTTATATCTAATCAAGCAAAAATAATATTTTTGGAAAATGAGAAGTGGATCCTGGACTTACAACACAAAATGCCAAAAGTATTTATTGTAAATCTGATTTCTTTCTGCTCAACATGCTTTCTTACCAGATTACCTTCTGGGCATAATCTGTTTTTAACAATAAAATAAGATTCTTAAAATTTAGCACTACAGCATATATTTGTACTTCAGAAGAAATGTTTTAATGTTTCTTTTGGGATGGGGAACACTGTAATTTGATATGCAAGGAAAATGTTCTTTGGTTTCACCAGCAAGCAGAATCAAGCTCTGTTAGGTTATGATTTTTCTTATTCTTGCAAACATAAAATGGCAATATCAGATTGTGCAGATTAGGTTAGAGAAGCCTGTATTAGATCACAAGTTTTAAGTGCACACTTTGAATACAGCACAAATGCTACAAATCTCGGATTTGTAATTCCTGGGGCAAGAATTAGAAGGCGTAATGATATTTTCTAAGGGGAAAAAATCCATATAAAACCATGTAACGTTCACTGAAAATGTGGAAGTCTCAAGATACGTTCAACATTCCTAGGAGAATGACCTGCTCAAGATTCCAAATGAGAATGCATTTTTTTTCTTATAGTGCTGTACAGAATGGATAATTTCACCATTTCACAAAGTAGGAGAATTTCATTGCATGAAATTTCTGCCTTTAAGACAAGGCGGTGGCAGAAAAGTTAGTGCTCCTTGAGCTATATGCTATTCTTTTTTTACAAAGTACATGAGCTTTTCTTAGTTCTAACTCTTTTACAAACCATGTCAGCCTAACATTAGCTTCTGCATCACTCTCTCCTTTCACAAATGTAGATTTATACCAGCAGATTTAGAAAGCTAATCCCAGGAAGGATGGCCGATGGATCTGTTTAATATAAATCAGGATGTTGGCAATGGGTTGGTATTGCAAATGACCCAAGTCTGCTCCAATTATAAATCATAGATAACATCCGAGCCTATTATTCAGAAAAATCCTAGAACAGCTTCAACTTTTCAGAGTGAATTAGGATGTGCAGATGTGCATCAGGTGGTGGTGAACGGCAATCATATGCACACAGCTGTGCCCTATCTTCAGAAGCAGCTTGACGAATCCCACTGCAATCTTTTGATACCTAATCTGGTTGGCCCTAGAAGCAATACTAGGGTTATGCACAAGGGCTCAATGTAGAAAAGCTTGGCATCTACTGGCTTTAGGCCCACAGCAAGGGCATGTGAAAGAGATAATTTATCTTTCCTACATGCACGAGTCCAGCAAATGGAGAAGGCATGGTGCCTCGGGATTCCTAGGAAAAATCAGAACTTTGTTGAGCATCCTATCTATCAAAGATACCTCATGGAAGAGGCAGAACATGATAGCTGAAAGAGACAGTTCATTCCAGAACTCTGACCTACATCTGCACAGTGGCGTACACAGACTTTTGCATATGCAGCCAGCATCATAAGACAGCCTGCAAATGCCACAAGAGGAGTTCAAGCACATTCTCTTCATTACAGATGCAAGATGCCTTGACTGAGGATTTTTGCTGATTAAGTTGGCTTGAAATAAGAGTCAAGATGGAACTCCTAGGTTAATATGAGGATATCAGCTGTGGAAGACCAACAGTGGGTATAGCCAATCAGCAAATATGTTATTGGTTTATCAGTCTACCTGGCAAAAATGCTCGTATTGGGGTGGGTGGGTGATATAGAAAGCAATGGGGACCATGTCCTGATGGGACTACAGATTTCCAATTAGGAGTGGGAAGTCAAATCTCTCTAGTTAAAGCCAATTCAGAGAGCAGAGTTCCTGACACAACAAGGCTTCATTGTGTGACTGCTGGAACAGAGAAGCCAAACAAGGAAAGTGCCTCTTTCTTTGCTTTGTAGTTGGACACGAGGATAGCAGCCTAAAGCCAAGCTTCCTGCAGCCACAGAATACAAAGGAGGATGGTCTTAAAGAGGCAGCATCTTCTCTTTTCATCATAAGGGTTAAAGGTAGATCATTGATCTTTCGCTTAAGTAATTCATGTACCTTCAGATACTATTATAAAACTGACAGCATTCATTTTCAAAATTGATTGAGAGCTTTGTAATATTAAATGAGAAATTATGTGAAGTCCCCTCTTTCCCTATAATGTTGATCTCATTCCTAGGCATTAGATCAGTCTTTTTACAATAAAATTTCTCAACCTCTTTGTAAACCTTCAGAAGAAAGGCAAAGTATCCCCAAAAACACGGAAAACATTTTTCTTTTTGTGAAAAGAATATTTCTTTTATCTGAGGAGGGTGAAAACAGATTCCACACCTTGCTTCATCTTGTCCTTCTTGGATATCAATGTTTCCCACTGCCAAGCTGTACTGCTAAAGAGAGGCGATCATCAAGTCAACAGAGAGGGGAAAGTTCAGAGTCTGCTCTGAAGTTAATAACTGGTTTGCATCACATATAGACGAACACAGAAACATGATGTTGTGCCCTGTAAAAGTAAAGCCAGATGTTTCCGTGGTCCTCTTATTAAAGAGCACAACGGTATAGAACAGGATAATTGTGCACACATCTGGTTTGTAGTAGTATAAACAGAGTTGTCTCCTACAGGTCAAATGGGCAATCCTAGACCAATAACATTACAACTCCAATGTCTCAAAACAGGTTCCTTAAAAAGACAAGGTAGAACTTTAAGGAGATGGTATAATCTTGGAGGAGATCTTAGAGCAGGGGTGTCAAACTGAAGGCCCATGGGCCAGGATGCCCACAGGGCTGCCCCAGAGATAGTGAAAGATGGGCCCGTGGTTCCTTTGCCAGCAAAAGCAGGCTCCCAAGCTGCATTTTCACTGGCAGAGGGTTGCAGGAGGCCTCCCCAGCTGAAAACGGTGATTGGGAGTCTGCTTTCGCTGCAGAGCACTCAGGCTGCCACAGACACCCCTGACATAAGTGTCATCAAGCTGGCCACACCCACCCTGGCCATGCCCATCAAAATCAAACACAACCCTGATGCGGCCCTCAATGAAATCGAGTTTGACACCCCTGCCTTAGAGTTTATCTTATCCAGTCTGGTATCCAACACAAAAATCCTCACCTAGATGATCTCTGAGAGATCACCATCTGGCCTCTGTTAAATCACCGCCAGCAAATAGGGGATCCACTGTGTCAGATGGTAGTCATTACAACACCATTGTTGAACAGTTCTTAATTTTTCCCGATTCTAACCAAACTCTATAGTATATCCTATCATTTCCACTTTCAAATATGTTTGGAGCAAGAGAGCAAACCCAAGCAAATTTGAAATCTGATTTCCCTGTTCTATTCTATACTGACGTCTAAACTCACATGCATGCACACAGCTCTACTAGTCTAGAAACAGCAAATGACTCAAATTCTGTATAGATCAGCAAAGTATATACATAAACTTTCCAATCAGTTGAGGTTCAGAGAGTGGATTATAGTATTTCTCAAGTAATAATATTGTTTTTTCTAAAATTCTTCAGCATCACAAAACTCTCAGCATCTCATTTTCTCTTCTCTTTCAATATAGCTGCTAATAAAGTAAATTCGTGCACTTTTAAAACTATTCATTCCCCTCCCTTCCAAACGATTTGCTTATGTGAGGGTTAGCCTTATCACCCAATATTGCCTTGTACTGTAATAAAGGCATCTTTCTACAGATTAAATGCATGTGTGCCTAGTTCAAATGAAAGCATCCTATGGGTACTCTTTCCTGTTTTACTTTGTGCCTATATTAAACCAATAATTTTTACAGAAGTGCAATCTGGGTCTGCAAGAATGGAGCAATCAAGTTCCCATAGAATAGATGATAATAGTTATACTGAGTGTTCAATCTCAACTTTTGTCCTCTACAGTCTACACTGAGTCACATGGGTGATTGTATGAAAGACTCCATTTTAAGTTTGGAACAGCTCCAATATAATATGAAAAGTCTGGGGGTAGTGAGGGGAGAGTTATTATTTTGGACTTGTGGTGCTCAAAACAGAGAGGATAAATTCAAAATGGTCCAAATTTCCAATATCTTGCCTACCTTTAGTTGGTTCCAGCCTTTGATCCAAAAAAAAGGAATCCTTTGCTCTTGGTGATATAATGTCCATCATCCCAGAAATTTAAACTCTTGACAAGCAGCAAGTAACACTGCCATAGACTATTACCGGTAATTATTGTTTCTGTAGAAAATCTTACACCCAAGTTTCTATCTGTCTACCAGTCAGACTAGCAGTCACAGCCCTTAACTCAGGTATCTATCCCTGTAATTCCAAACCAGTATAATTTGTCCAGAGCACATCCTAGACACAAACTGTATCATTTTTCACTTGGGAACATTAAGGAACACTAAGGCTCCTCTAGGTATGGACACTCTACTTGCATCAGGGAAAATCCAGTTCCTGAATGCACATTTGACAGAATGATGGAACATCTGACATCAGAAGACAAGAGAGATCCCCATAAATAAGCCTGCAAAATCCTTAGAACTATAGCCACACTTATCCTTCTGGCCTTTACATTAAATCCTTCAAAGGAGCTATTTCTTCCATCACAACACTAAGGAAAACATTAGCCTAATATCCTCTATTCCAAAAAAATAAGCTATTGGGAAACTAGAGTTACAAACAGTAGGCAGATGTGGAAAGCAAAGCCCACCAATGGCAGGACAGAAAGATATGTCACGCGAAGCATGCCTATGACAGAAAGAACAAGCACATGGGAGTCCCATGAATAAGACACAGACCCAGCACACTAAATGTAATTGGGACAGATGGGACAGCACACAGAAAAGGTGCCAAGCAATAGCAGCTTTTCCTAAAGCAGACACAATTTCCCCATTTGCACATACATGCACACCCTTACCCCAATCAGCTGCCTTGCTTTTTCTGCCTGCTATGGATGCAGGTCCTGTGACACAGCATCAGTGCACTTGGTGGTCCATGTGCTGGGGGAAGCCCAGCCTTGTCAAGGCAATGGGGTTGTTCCTCGTTGGGCCCTCATTCTATTCCACTGTGCTTCCACTGTGCATCAAAGACTGATGGCTTTCGGACCACCCACCTGCCGCTGCACAGAGCCCAAGCATTAACTCCTGCCTGCCTGAACCGCAGCTAGGACTGTACAAAATGTAGTGGAGCTCTTGGTAAAGACGACCTTGCTCTTTCAGAAGCAGCCCCAGCCCTATCCCAGTCTTAAATCAGGAATACAAGCCACTTCTACCAAAACGGCTTCTCTTCTCTGCTGCTTGCTAGTTCAGTTCCAGTAAAATCTTTCCAGAATGCAGAGGAAGCTGAGCTTCATTATTTAGCTTTAATAGTTACCTATTCAGTAAACACTACCGCATCTTGTTAGATCTGCTTAAGGCACACGCCGCAGAATTCTGTTTTTACCCAAATGGATTGGCAATATTTCCACATTGCTATAAAGCCATACATGAACTTTTGTTCTTCTTGTTAAGCAAACCCACAGTTGTCATTGTTCTTTTTATTCAAAACTCACATCAGTTTGGCAAATGTTGATTTCTGAATGCTCATGGATATGCCCCAGCTGACTGAAGTATTCTTTTTCCTCCTTTACCTTTGACTTCAGGCTGTATGTCCTCTTTCAGCATAAAAATTTTCTTCCTCTGCATGCTGTCCCTTCTGCAACAGACTTTTAAAAAGATTTTGGAAAGCTTCCTCTTTTCCTTCCTTGGCTTTTAATTGGCTTAAAAGGAGTCACACTGAAGTGATTATTATTTGCTATTGGTATTTGCTATAAATGCTGGTGGTTAAAAAGAGAAGGATTTGTGTGCCATCGTCCCTTGTAGCAAAGAAAGGCATTCATCCACCTCAGGATTGTCCTGATTAAGTCCCACATGCTCAGTGATATTACATGTTCTATGAATTTATCTACTTCTTAGGAAAACTTCATGGACAAGAGTCAAAGGGAATATTTATGGCATGTTGGGCTGGGGAGAAATACCAGAAATAAAGAGGGAAGGTCCTTATCTTTGGAAAAAGTAGAATAAAACAAAGCAGCACTCCAGTTTAATAGTTTTTAAATGCTTTTTGAGCAGGACAATTTAAATTTTATTAAATTTATTAAATTTCATTTGATTTTAATCAAATTTTACATTTAAATCCTATTTATTTATACCATTGGCCTGTTAATAAGCTATTAAAAGGCAATATGGTATAACACTTCTGCACCTGGCTGTTCTAGGCATTCTGTCAATATACTTATTGACTTCTTTGCATAAGGAAAGTAAAAGTCTGAAATCCTGTTCAGTGCTGAAAAAGATGTTATGAAACTGCTTTGTTTGGAAGTACATTCCACCAGAGATGAATTTCTGTACTCATTCGGGAAACGTGGTTTAGACCTCATCAAAATTAATTTAAAAGCAGGGATTTGATAAATGTGTAAATGTAATATTGTAACAAATAAGATGTAAATAACTTCACACTCCAACAAGATTCTTATTCTAGGCTGGATGTTTATTATGTGATTATTTGTTCTTGTTTTTAGCTTCGGTATTCTTAAGCTTTGGGAATTAAAGCAAAATGTGTATCTTCCTCAAATGATTTTCATTATGGGAAAATATCATTAGAAATAAGTATCTAAGTCATATTTTTACTTTGGGTTGCTATTTCCTTAACAATTTTGCGATATACTCTCTACATCAGCTTTTCTAAATAAACTTTGTAAATCTCAAACCCTCTTTATGTCGAGTTTTATATAGCTTATTCTTTCACCTGTTTGATACCCAGATCTAAAGGTCCATAATATTCACTCTAATAGGGTAAACCTATACATGATTACTTAGAAGTAACATCCATTGATTTTATAGGTAGTTACTGTGAGATACAAAAGTTAGAAACCTAAAAACATCTCAATGAAATTGTTGAAAATGATTTCTCCTCCTATGTGCCTTAAGTAATCTTCGCATGCTGGTCATTCAGGAGCTGCTGTCTTCCATTTTGTATGTCTATGTTTACACACAGATGGCCTGTTCTTGCTTGAGATCTGATTTTTTTCTAATCCTAATTGCAGATTCAGGTTCAATACCTCTATACATTTTGAATTTTTTACTTCTACCCAAGCCACACAGCAAATACAGCTTAACCTGGGGATTTAAAATAAAAGAACTACCACCATCATCTCTTCATAATTTGTGTTTTACTGCATATCTAATAAATCAGGAAACCCCTTGCTTCATTTGCTCAGAGTGAAAGATAAAAAAAAAAGGTTAGATGGCATTCACACTTAATTCAGTGCTTCCTTAATACAACTTGGCTAATACATCCCAGCTGCATCTTCAAAAGCCAGATTCCTTGTCAGGATTAATTTTGTCATGGTAGCTACCCACAAGGCAGAAGACAGCAGTAGTTGCCGTAAGCCAACAACAGGAACCAACCATCAATTTGAATGATCAGTGAATTTTGGGGACATCCTGCATTTTGGCTGCCACACAGAGCCTTCCTACCAAATAATAAATCTGTTGAAAAACAATTCATCAGAAAAGCCCCAGTGTGGAAAAGCTGATTCAAACACACTCCATATGATGACCTAAACACACCTGTTCCTTCCTGCAAGTTGTAAGGCTCAAAATTCATCTGTGTCGACCTTCTGAACTCAAATAATCCAGTAGAAGGAACAGCCATCACAGCAAACCTAGATCGGGCATCCTTAAGCAAAGCATTTCTTAAAAGCCTTCACAGATCATCTGGAATCTCTTCCTCTTTGCTAAGAGTTTCCTATAGCAGTTAATGTCTAAGGCTGGAGTCATCTCAGGTTCATTTCTGATTTGTTACTTGCCCATCAGGTGGTATTTATCATTTCTTCCTGGCATGTATTGCTCCTTTGTGAATCCTTATATAATTCACCAGGGTACCATAATTCTGTATTGTACTGCTTTTCAGGATATGATATGAACATTTTTAGACACTACCATATAGGGAAGCACTTAGAAGAAACATTCACCCTGTAAGAAAGGCTGATAAAGTGCCACATGGGGAGGTTAAGAGAACAAAAATAAGAAGAGGGAACTGCCTTTAGTATGTATTAGTGCAAAGGAAAGAGTACTTATAGGATTGCTGGTAGTTTTGCTGCTATCGGCATATCCAACGGGTCTTAAATGCTTAGAGCAAAGGAGGAGAATTTCACAAGGAAAAGGGAAAGGCAAAATAAGAGATGAGTACACCTACAATCAAGACTGCTTAGCCATATGATGTGGCATATGAGATGTAGCTATTACTTTCCTTCAAAATATTTCCTCTACTTGAGACTTTGAAAGGCAGTATGGTTAATAGTTAAGGCACCAAGCTAGAAACTGAGAGTTTGAGTTCTAGTCTTGCCTTAAGCACAAAGCCAACTGGGTAACCTTAAGCCAATCAATCTCTTCAACTCTAGGAAGGAGAAATTGGCAAATCATTTCTGAAAAACCTTGCCAAGAAAACTGCAGGGACTTGTCCAAGTGGTCACCAACAATCAATACTGTCTCAAAGGCATAAATAAATAAAATATAGTTTGAAAGTTTTTCAAGCAGTTGATTTGCATGTCTGATCATTCCAAAAAAATATAACCATGTCTTAACCATAATTAGCTTTTCCTTATTTATGTCTGCCTCCCCTTTCCATGTTTTCTTTAAATCAAATTATAGATTGTGCATTTCATCCTGGTTCCTTTCTTGTATTCTGTAGAGCAAGCATGCATGTTCATAGCATTCTTACCAATATATAGTAATACACTGTGTACATGCACTATCAACTTTCCTAACCAACACTTAGGTATAAACAAGATGAGGTGTTGCGCCACTCAGATGAGAGGGAAGAACAGTTCTACAAGAAGACATCTACACATTAAGTTTTAAAAACCCAGGCAATAGTAGTGATTGAAGTTTAGAAAGCAATGGGGAAGATAAATTCCAGATTTGCTCAGCTTCCTGTGTACGTGTGTGAGGCATATTAGCCCAGTAGACAGCCTAATTATGAAATGATTTTGTGCCTGAAGCAACAGCAGAGCTCCTGACAATATTTGTTTCTCCCCTTCCCTTTACTTGGGTTCCCTCAAAAGAATTGCTTTTGACACAAGTTCACAATCTTTACAGTAAATGTTTTCATATCACAACTGCAGACAAAGGCAGAGTGGCAGGACAAAAAATTTTTTTTGTATATTACATCACCCACACCCAATATTTATTGCAAGAGCCAAGGCTTGTAACTTCCTTAAATCTGAGTTATTTTCCTTGCAAAATTTTGAGATGATGTGAGAAATACAGGCCACAAGCTATGGAAACAAGCTCCCCAAACAGTCCCAAAGGACACACTTGCTATGTCAATGGTCTGACTTCAAAGCACATCCTGCGTGGAGGTTCTACATCCAGATTTGTTATCAAACTCATTAATTACAGTGGGGTTCATATACTTACAATGTTCGAGCAGCAGAGCGCACATAACACAATTTTTTAATAGAGAATGGAATAATCTTTAGCTTCTGCCAGTACATTTGTTCACAAGCCAATTATTCATTAACAATTCTCACACAATTCTCCTGATGCAATTGGCATCAGAAAGAGGAAAGAGGAAGAAGGATAATTTATTCGAGAGTGGAGGAGGGTGTTATGTACACTAAACACCATGATACATATCAAATTCTAGCACATCGTAAGAAAAAAATGCTTCATTTTCCTCTTGGCTTTCAGTGTTGATAAATGGCTGGCAGATTCCACCCAAAGAAACCCCATTGCCGGAAAGGGAAATTTGGGTTCCTCTCCCTGTTGTTTGTTATCATTCAGCCCTCGATCCTCAGTTTCATAATATGTTACTCCCCTATCATCACAAGACCTCAGCTATTCATTTATCTGTTACTGATAGAGATAAAGGGAGAGTGTTGAAGAGGGAAAAAGAGGAGCAGGTCCTGCCCACCATCACTTTGATGCAACAGAATATTCCAGCTATGAAGGATTAAATGTTATACTTGCAGGCAAGATTACTCTCCCCTATGTCGTATGCGGTGAGCAGATGGATTCATTGCAATGCATGTCAGCATCCCTTCCCAAATTCCCCTAAAAAAATCACACTGCCACAAGCCTATGACTCACTTGCCTGTTGGGCCAGGGAAAATATAGGTTTGTAGAAGTAAACTATTCTTGGGGGTGGAAGTGGGAGCAGAGATGGAACTACAGCTAATCCTCAATTTATGACTACAATTGGGACTGGGATTTCAGCTATAAATCAGTGTGGTCATAAATCAAGTCCTCACATGACCAGACCTGAATTTACAACCATTTTTTCAGCAGTCATTAAGCAAATCCAGCTTTTCCAATGGACACTTTTTGCCCTTTTTTGCAGGAAACTAGCAAAACAGGTTGCAAATCACAATCACCTAAACTAGACGTTGCAACCAGTCATAAATGTGAGTCGGTTGTCAAGTACCCGGATTGTGATCACCTGACCACAAGGATGGTACGATAGTTGTAAGTGCAAGTATAGATCATTCATAAAACACTTTTTCCAACTTTGAAATATCATTAAATGGATATGTGTTGAGGACGACTACCTGTATTAAAGTAGAAGAGAAATATCTTTCCTTTTATGGGCATTTGCCCCCAGCACCTATAACAGTGATGACTAACCTTTTTCACTTCGCGTGCCAAAAGGAGGCGGGGTGGAGGAGGGGGTCGCATGTGTGTGCCCACACCCATAAGGAGGCCCTCTGGAGGCCGAAAACCACCTGTTTTCCGACTTCCGGTGGGACTGGAAGTTCCGGTTTTTTGCCCTCCAGAGCCTTTCTAGGAGTCTGTGGAGGGCCAAAACGGCCTTGGCC
>JANHFK010001936.1:7779-20368 GCA_036250565.1 Sibynophis collaris | reverse complement strand
CCCAGGAGTGGGGAGGGAATGGGGATTTTGCAGTATCCTTCCCCTGCCACGCCCACCAAGCCACGCCCACAGAACCGTAGTAAAAAAAATTGAATTTCACCACTGGTTCTAATTAGGTGATTTGCAATTTCCAAATTTTACCCTTAGTATTATGTTCTGGTTTACTTATTAAATCTTGGCGTTGGTGGTTGCTCCTATGTATTGCCAAGGATGTTTAGTATATACCTGTCAACATTCAAAAATATCTGCTTTCCTCTCCCTTGCTGATATTATTGGTGAGAAATTGGTGTCCAAAGTGGAGAAAGGTGATATGTATATAAAGGAACTCAGGTTGTGCAGAGGGCACACAACAGAAGACAAAGGGCTGCACAGAGGCTAGCTGATGAGCAGAGTAGGGGTCACGTGAACACTTGTCAACAATCCCCAAATACACTTCTCTCCCCACCAAAAGCAGGCCATCTAAAGTTTCTCCAAGAGAATACACAGATGACAAAGCATTACAGATTTTACACACCTTGATATGGGACAGGGTTGATTTAAGGAGGAAATATGACTTTAAAACCAGTACATCTAATTCTTGGGTTACATAAATCTTTGAGATTTAGAGAATCTGCATGACATACTATTCCATATCCCCATGATCCAGTTAGGTACATATAAAATGGAAAACAGATAATTGAGATGAGGAATATTTCATTTGCTCACAGCTTCTGAAAACATTTTCTCAAGTGTTAAGTACAAGGGCAGGTTTTTTTTAAAAAAAGTTTGCTTTAGTTTTAGTAAAATCCTTGATGACTAGTTGGAATTTATTTGTGGTCTGAAATGCAACTTGTAGGCTTTCTGTTGGTCACTCAATGAATCACATCCACTGGATACTTTCCACATTAAATGTGCTTACAAATAAGATAGTACTTACATGTATGCATTATCCTATTGAAAATATTAATTTATTAAACTGCTGAATTTGGAATTAAATTATCCCTTATAGCAGGATCTTAAAAATCAGTTTCAGGTTAATAGTTCTCAGGAATTCCTTCTGCATTTATTACTAGATATGTGTTTCAAGCATTCTATAAGCAGGGAGGAAGGTAACTTTGATAGAAACGTACACAATCCATTACCAGAACAAGGGGGTAAAAGAAATCACAAGTCCACAAAAAAAAATGCAAGAGGCTTAAACAGACACATCTCCAATTTACAGAAATATATGAAGGGGGAGACGACACAGCACAATCAGACTTGCAAGATTCTGTAATTATAGCAATTCTCTATAAAAGTAGTTTTAGCCTTCTTTTGAAGTTGATTTCATGGCCTGGTCAATCTGGTGGTACCACCTAAGAAAAACAAATATGTTTCCCAGTTTTAGGGCTCTAGAGTAGAACTACACATCTGGTACAACCATCATCAACTATAGTTCAGAGTCCCGTCCCCCATCCCCTCCCTTTCTGTCTCTTGAAACTGCCTGTGGCCTGACTTGGAAGCCTTTGGTCTGGCTGAGACAACTGTGTGACAGCAGCTGAATTTTTAGGCCTAGCTAATAGCTATGGCTCCAGGCTTTTCCACTCACGTGCCGCTGAATCACTGTCAAAAAATGCAACCTCGTAGAAAGAAGATTTCTGTGCTGAACAGAGTGGCTTTGTAGAAGGGAATTCGCTGCTTTGGATTTTCTTAGCCAAGTTCTGAGGGAGAAAGCTGGGAGGAAGGAGGCAGAAAGAAATGGGAGAGGGGCAGAGAGAAGATTGAGGAGCATATATATTTGATTCCTATATACAGTACATTCAGAAAGTATTCAGACCCCCTTCACTTTTGTCAATTTTGTTATGCTGCAGCCCGATTTGTTAAAATTCTTTTTTCCCCCTCATTAATCTACATTCAGTACCCCAGAATGACAAAGTGAAAATAGAATTTTAGAAATGTCTGTAAATTTATTAAAAAGAAAAAAACTGAAATATCACATTGGCATAAGTATTCAGACCCTTCATTCAGTACTTTGCTGAAGCACCTTTGGCAGCAATTATAACCTCAGGTCTTTTGGGGTATGACACGACAAGCTTTGCACACCTGGATTGGGGAATTTTCTGCCCTTCTTTCTTGCAAAACCTCTCAAGCTCAGTCAGGTTGGATGGTGACCATCAGTGAACAGCCAGTTTCAGGTCCCTTCAGAGATGTTCAATAGGGTTCAAGTCAGGGCTCTGACTGGGCCACTCTAGGACATTCACAGAGTTGTCCCTAAACCAATTCTGTGTTGTCTTGGCTGTGTACTTAGGATTATTGTCATGTTGGAAAGTAAACTTTCGGCCCAGTCTGAGGTCCCCAGTGCTGTGGAACAGGTTTTCATTGAGGATATCCCTGTACTTTACTCCATTCAGTTTCCCTTAACCCTGACCAGTCTCCCAATCCCTGCTGCTGAAAAACACCCTTACAGCACGGTACTGCTACCACAATGCTTCACTTTTGGGATGGTATTGGACAGGTGATGAGCAGTGCCTGGTTTCCTCCAGAAGTGAGGCCAAACAGTTCAATCTTGGTTTTATCTGACCAGAGGGATCTTGTTCCTCACAGTCTGAGAGTCCTTCAGGTGCTTTTTTGCAAACTTCAAGTGTGCTTTCATGTGTTTTGCACTAGGAGAGGCGTCTATCTAGCCACCTCTGCCACTATCCCAGATTGGTGGAAGGTTGCAGTGATGGTTGTCCTTCTGGAATTCTGTCCCATCTCCACACAGAACCTCTGGAACTCAGTTACAGTGACCATAGGATTCTTGGTCACCTGTCTTACTAAGGCCCTTCTCTGAGTTTGACTGGAAGAGAAGCTCTAAGAGGCCTGCTTGTGCAAAACCTTTTCCATTTGAGAATTATGGAGGCCACTGTGCTCTTAGGAATCTTCATTGCAGCAGAAATTTTATTGTAGCCTTCCAATAATTGCCTTGCAATAATCCTGTCTCTGAGCTCTGCAGGCAGTTCCTTTGACCTGGTGGCTTTTGCTCTGCTACACTATGCACTGTCAGCTGTGAGGCCTTCTAGAGAGAGGAGTGTGCCTTTCCAAATCCAGTCTATTTAATTTACCACAGATGGACTCCAATCAAGGTGTAGAAACGTGTCAGCAACGATCAAGAGAAATGGGAGGCACCAGAGCTAAATTTCATGTGTTGAGGTAAAGGGTCTGAATACTTATGTCAATGTGATGTTCCAGGTTTTTTTTTCTTTTTAATAAATTTACAGACATTTCTAAAATTCTGTTTTCACTTCGTTATTATGGGGTACTGAGTGTAGATTAATGAGAAAAAAAAGAATTTCAACAACTGTAGAAATGAGGCTGCAACATAATAAAATTGACTAAAGTGAAGGGAGTCTGAATACTTTCTGAAGGGGCGTTGGTCTTACCTGATACGCCCTTTCTCGTCAGTCTAATTGGCTGACAGACGAGTACAACCCATTCTTGGATGCTGTTCCCATTACGATGGAGAATATACTGTATACATTTTGTGCCCCCATAAGAAAAGAAGATTCTTGGTTTTAAAAGGGGTGGTGGTTAATGGCTGACTAAGAAGGCCTCTATTTTCCCTTTGGCTCATTGTTTGCCAGCTAGATTATATAATGATCTAGCTGGCAAACAGTATACAGTACGTTTTGTTCCTAACAGGTATAACAGTAATTGCCATATTTCACTTGCAAGCAGCTGCAGTAAAAATCTTGCATATTTGGTTGGGCTGAGTCTTCACAACAAATGACCGCAGATTCCCACGGGGGTATTACGCCAACTCAGAGGCTCACAAAACTCAACCCTGCTTTTAGCACCTTGTAAAGATGGACCCCTCATTCTGCAGATCACATTTCACTCATCATAGCAATAAAATCAAATGGATTGCCTTTGTGAATGCTTTTGCTTGATTTCAAGTAGGTGTATGTCTTGAATAAGAAACAAATTAACTTAGCCCATTGAGAATGGAATTATTTAGCAACTTTAATTTTTGTTACCATAGATACCCTATATTATGTGAATACAGCAGCCAGCAGGCTACCCAATCCCATCTTAACTATCCCTCCATCACATGGCAGAAGTAATCCTTTATTGATCATCTGTGTCACACTTTGACGCAGCAGTGAAGGGACCGAACCAAAGCACTGGAACAGAGAGATCTATTGAAGCATAAGGATAAATTTAACACAACAATCCACATATTATGAGGTAGCATGTTTTTTTCTGATTAAATGACTACCTTTAAGAGCTATGAGAAATACCTTAACCTAGATAAATATATCATTGCAACATACTGTATTGCTATATAAAATTATCTGAATAAACTGTGTTACCAATGAGAAATAGGCAAATGAGTCAAAGCCAAGATTTCAACAGTATGTGTACAAATGGGAAAAGCCAGCAGGGCTTTTCAAAACTGTATTATATTGGTAAATATAAAGACAGAGAATCTACAAAATACATATTAGGAACATGATCTCAGTTATAATTTACAGATCTGTAGTAATGACATTACAACATGTAATAATGATTAGAATTAAAGACATTCCATGTTAGATGTTCCAGACAAATTCCTACAGGAAAAGTAGCAGAATGAAGTGATGTTTGCTAGTATAAGACACACCAATGGCAATTTGGTACGGTAATGAGGCAGCAGTCCTGAGAGATTCCGTTAGCAATCAGTCCTCCCCATTTGGATCTGTTCATACATCCAGTTACAGGTAGGCGTTGACTTACAACTATTTGTTTAGAGACCGCTCAAAGTCACAACAGTACTGAAAAAAGTGATTCAAGACTATTTTTCACACTTAATCGTTTTAGTTTACGCATCCCCATGGTCATGTGATCAAAATTCAAGGGCTTAGCAACTGGCATGTATTTAAGGCAGTTGCACTGTCCTGGGGTCATGTGATCACCATTTGTAAGCTTCCCAGCTGGCTTCCAACAAGCAAAGTCAATGGGGGAACCCAGATTCGCTTGATGATTTCATTTTACTTAACAACTGCAGTGATTCACTTAACAATTGTGGAAAAAAGGTTGTAAAATGAGGTGCAACTCACTTAACAACTGCCTCATTTAGCAACAGAATTTTTGAGCTCAATTGTGACTGTAAGTCAAGGGCTAGCGATATAACTTTCTTTTCACGCAGTGATATATTAGCCTTTCCTTCCCCATCATCTTGTGTCTTCCTATCAGTCTGCTTGCCTGATTTTATTCACAATCCTTGAAATATGTTGCCAAGCAAATCAAGTCTCAGCAAGCATATTTATTACTCCGTGAAGAATTCTGGCATTGCCTTAGAGACAGCATGTAATCAATACAATTGGCCTTGATGACATTTAAAGAGCTCAGTGCCCCCCTTCTCACAGCTTTATGGAAGTCAAACTTCATTCTTGCTCTCACAAAGCACACTTTAATAGAATTTCTGTCATTCAAGAAATAATATATCTTTGGGGGCAAAAAGATAAATTCCCATGTTAGCAGAATTCAGCTTTCTACCAACAATATACCATTCCCCCACCTTTCAGTCATCTCTACCTTGTTTTATACATAAAACTGGTCTTAAACAAATAGGTGTGTCACCCCATTGCCCCATCTCAGGCAAATATATTAAAGAACAATTGCAGTTGCAATTGGATTGAGATCAAAGGAAATTTAACAGGAAGCTTTCTTGTGCTCCTTTCAGAACTGAATCAGTGCATGGATGTGACGGAAGCAAGGATAGCTTGATTGGATGGTAGGTATTTGAGGCTGGAAAGGTATTTTGAATTGTATTGGTTAAAGGAGACTTAGCTGAATATCCTGTTCTTATTCTATCCAATATCCTGTTCTTTCATTTATTTGGCTTGATGTTCTATTCCCAAAATTACTTTTTCTGTACCATGCTCAGCTGATGTACATCTTTGTACTATCCTCAAACAAGGGAAACTTGTATCTGAGGCTGTGAAATGGAAGCGGGAATCTTCTAAATATGCCTCACCAAATTAATCACAGATACAGCAGCTCAGCTGGTAATACCTTTGTGTTGTCCTTCCAATGTAGAGATATCACACTGGCAATTTAGGTCTTCCATCTGTTTCCTGTAGCTCCTCACACCTCCCATCACTCATCAGTTTCTTCTATATTATACACATGCATAGCCTTTATGCTAATATGAATTATAGGTCTTCCTTTACTGGCAGCAGCCGCCAAGATTTTCTATTAAGTTTCTCTGTTTATGAGCTTGATTGCTTATGCACATCTCTTTAGCCTTTCTGCAAGTCAAAGAATGGTCCCTCTCAAAAATTAATTTCACATCAGGAATCTGGCAGAGACTAAGGATGGCCAGCATTTGTGTTCTTATACATTTACTTGGTGTCCCTGTTCACTACTGAAATATGACTAAAATCAGACCAGAGCAATTATAGCTTCATTGCTCTTTGTTTTGTCCATTCCTGTTTGTTGTTCATTGTTGGCTAATTTGGATATTTCTCTACATCCACAAAATGTGATTAAGCCTGTGTTGATGCAACTCACATTCCTAGCAGTTACCATAGCAAGGGACCCAGTGGCCTCTCTGCCTGTTTCTTTAGAGAAGTCCAAGGCTTTAACCTAAACCACCTGCAAGGGCTAAATAGGCAGCTTAAATAGCCAGGATGGAAGAACATTAGTCAGGTGCTTTTTTGGGGGGGATTAAAAAAGACACAGTACAATCAGTACAATCCAAATTAGAGCACTAGTGGCTACTCCTACTGCTTGTGGCAGTCCTACCAGTCTCTGAATTTTTCAAAAACAGGAGAGTTGGTTTTCTATTTTCCAGCTGCAAACAGAACCAGAAATGCAGAGTTGTTCTAAATGCATAAGTAACAAAGCTGTTTGCATTCAAGATTGTTTCCTAAGGACCATTTTTTAAAATAAAAATTCATCTCACAAGAGTACTCTCAACATCATTTTCTTCCAGATTACAATATATTATTTTCTAGAGGAAGAAGCTGACACAGTTAAGCAAGCATAAAGCTAATCTAAATTTAAAGCACACAAATGGCCATTTTATTTATTTGGACTACCCATACCACTCTCTATAGAATGATTTTAGACTTCTTAAAAATGAGAAGACCATACCAGAAAGCGAGAGGAAGTGTCAGATAGGTTCCCTCTCACTTTTGACTCCGACCCCACCCATTGCTTTCCTCAAACTTCCCTCAACAGAACAGAAAATAAGATGCTCCATTTTTGCTTTACAGTTCATCACAACATTACTTCTCACAGGTACAACTTACTTTAAGCAAATTTCAGCTCTTCCCATCACTGCCCACATTTGAGAACCACTCACCTTCCTTTCATAGGCACGCCTGAACGGAAAACTGAATTAAATGAAATATTCATTAAATAAAATATTTCAATTTAATCTTTTAGCATTCTCAGCCAAAAAGGAAATGATGTTGGTTCAGTTAACACATCCTACACACTGTCTGGTTTTGGTTTAACATGATGTTTGAGTGTAATCCCTGCTTTAATAACTATTAGGACATAAAATCAGTTTTCAAATCCCCTCTCCTTTCAAGATCCACCCTCTCTTATTTCCCATCCAGATCTCCTCCATAGAGACAATCCATATGCTGTGTTAAATACATGTTGTGGCTTTGCATTTTTTAACCATTAAAGAGTAGCTAGAAGTTTACCTCATAATCACAGAATTTGCTATTTGGCAAAAGAAGGAACTTACTCCTGGCAACAGTCATAACTTTTCTCGCACACCAAAATAGCATCTGGGAGAAAACACCCATGCTCTGACACCATAGTCCTAAATCCTTCTGTAAGGGAAAACTACCACCCTTGCTACCCACAGATTTGGGACAGACAAAACGGCCAACTTTATGTTTAGTGTAACATTGTCAGTTCTCACATAAGAAAATAGAAAGTCTCCTCAAATTGAGCTTAACATCTGGTGATCTGAGACATAGCCATGATTTTTTTTGGCAAATAGTGACAGATTGGAGGCCTTCACAAATTTGTGGATTTCATGAACTCATTCAAGAAACTATAAAGTGATGGAAAGTCCCAAGGGCTGCCTTGGTTAACCTTGGAAAAAAAAACCTGAATTAGGACTGCTTAATACATGGTTGAGAAAGCCCACAAAATGCTATGATTGTACGCTACACTGTGAAATTGAAAAATAAGAAGGAAATTGGAAAGAAGAAATTAATGGTAAACTATTTCTGTAATGCTACCAATGAAATTACACCATTTCCATGAAATCACCAGGAATCAAGGTCTTTTTTATCTTCCTAGTTTTTTGACATACACTTAACTATTGTCATCCCCTAAATCACTGACATCCCCTAAATTCTGCTGAAGATGTTACCTAGCCGGGTAACGAAATGTTCGAAAACCAACCCACAAGCTCAGAGAACGAACCTTCACCCTCAACTAACTATTGTGACAAAATAGGGTGCTTATATGCAAAGTCTACATAACCATTTACTTAAAAAGAAAAATATTGTATTTTTATTCTTACTATAATTACTATAAAATTTTCAATGTAGTCATTTTCAATATTCTGAAAATATTTTCTAGGCTTTTTTTGCTTGTACTTTGTTCACAATTCAACATTTAATTTATTCTAAGGCAACCACTGAGGTTTACTATGAATCTTCTATTTTTATTCTAGGAATTTAAATCAGGATAAATCAGACTGAAATAAAGTAAATAGGATAGTAAGCAAGGCAGCATATTTTAGTTGTATGTGTATGTGTGTGTGTGTATGAGAGAGAGAGAAATAAAGAAAGTGGAAAAAATATATAAAGAAAAGGCAGTTCAAAAAGAACCAAAGATGGCAATACTGAATGCTCATTTGAAAAGGAAAGGAACACCACCTTAATTTTCCTTGCAATCACCTAATAATATCCAGAAATATTTTTCAAAGGGACAGGCCAATGTTTCATTTGGTATAGCAATCAGAATGCCCAATGGCTTGGGAAAAATGATTTCATCTTACAAAATGTTCCAAATTTGGAACATTTCCATTTTTCTCCTTTACTAGGAAAATGGATAGCTATCTCACTAGGGTATCTTCAGGTGTTAAAATCAAGAAATCTCTGACCTAAGCAAACTGAGTAGATAATGGGAAGCTAAAGTAAAGATATTCAGTAAGCCAAGATAATATTGTTTTCCTTTTCAATAAACCTGGTCAGTAAGACTATAAAAATTTACATTCTTGGTTGTAAGGGACTGCTATAAGTGTGACAATCATTGCTGTCTACTCTTGGTTTGCCCCACTCAATTTTTTTGGTGAGATTCAGCATACTGAACTTCTTGAAGAGAAGAGAGAATGAAAATGCAAATAAAGAAACTTCACAAATATGATTATAGGTCTTAGAGACATATTGTCCAACTACTGCTATAATCCCACTATTGACAAATAAAGTGGCTAGGGAGAACAATGTTAATGGCATTAGCCATTACATTTGATCAAGACTTCCACTTTCTCATTTCCACTTAAACGCAAGGTAGAAATAAACCAACATATATAGCTAAGTGGGAGTCATCCTGGAGGCTGCTTGTTCCTGGCTAGATAAAAAAAACAAATAACTTGCAATAAACTAAATAGACTTCTTGCATCCAGGGTAAAGATCTGTGTGGCTGTTAACTGCACAACTGCCTTATAGTCCCAAAACCTATCTTCCAAAGAGTCCTACATCAAGAATTCAAACATTAATGATTGAAGATTGGCTCTAAAAATTCTGATCACTGGCCTGGGGATATTCCAGAAGAAGCATCTGGAGAAATATGCCAACACATATATGCATCCGCTCCTTGGTACCTATGATAAAGGTACCTAGTTATTTCATAGTATACTCTTAGATTGACTCAATTTATTCATCGTCTTTCCAGCATCCAAAGGAGGGTCACAATGGATTAGAAAAATGTTAACAGATCAATTAATCTCAGGTTGAATTAGAGCCTAGTATTTACAAGGTTCACTGCCCAGAAGAGTATAAAGTCTCAACTGAAGGGGAGGAACCCAAACTGAACACTGTGGATGTGGAGCTTTGGTACCGAGAATGAGTGTGTATATTCATGTATTTATGAGTGTACACATATATACACACACATGAGCAAAGATAAACTCCTAGAAATCTCAACTTCTTAGCACTTTCAATTGCTGCCAAGTAGGTCTCGGGGTTCATAATTCTGCCAACCTAAACCCATTTACAAAATCATATCCAAGTTTAGCTGTTCTTACCTCTCTCCTCTATACATACTGAGCATATTTGCCTTTTCCTTTTTTGCAAGCATTATGTGTGTGTATATTCATCCCTTATCTAATTACTTTTAAAACATCAAAATAAAAGTTATTTGAAAAGGAAAAAAGGTATTGTAAAAGCCCCTATTCTGCTGCTAATGTGCAATAACTTTCAGATGCCTATCCAGTTGCAGTGTGCAGGTGGGACAGCAAGACGAAGTATTTTCTTAACTGGGAGCAAGAAAATGTTTTGATTGGATTGATTTTTAAATATACCGGTAATCCTTTTTAAAGATTAAAAATCCAAGGTGTAAGAGACTATGGTGTATCTTATCTTAGTCATCTTGGTGTCCATAGTTTGATATCAGCTATGCTCTTCTTCCCCAAGCTAATTTCCTGCTTCAATATCTTTCTGCTGAAATAGGAAAAGGAGGAAACCAGGAATTGATAACTAGCTTATTTATTTTTCTGTCCAGTGTTTGGTGATAAGTTGTAGCTCAGTGGTACTACACAGCCTTCAAAAGGCTCTAGGTTCAATTGTGCTGGGAAAGGAATCTGCTTATAACCACCAAAATGCCAAACAATGTAGAGGACACTGGATTAGGTGGATCATCAGTCTGATCTGATACAGCTTTCTGTGTTTTCTCTTCTAAAACTGCAGAAATCTACAGAAAACCCCAAGCGTACCCAGAAGAAAAACATAATAAAAAACCAGTCCTGTTCTCCCTGAATAGGATGTGGGCTGACGGTTCACTTTTCCTTACAGCAGAAATAATCAGAAGTCCTTCAGATACTTCGAACTTTAATTCCATCAGTCCTGGCTATGAGAAGAAACGGGTTTATAGCCCCAATCATTACAAACATAAGCATATAAGGGAAAAGTGGAAGGCAAGTGATGAAACATATGGTACATAATAATGTCATGATGCAAGTCCTATGATGTCATACTTATGTCTAACATAGGGAGGCAAGAATTCATGAACAGGTTTTGCACTATGATATTGTCACACGTGTGTCACTCTTCCGCCATTGTACCTAGCTGTACCAATGACACTAAAGCTACCAATTGCCTACTTTCAGTAGATTAAAAATTCAAAAGCAGGGCATCCTTAGGGAGGAAACCTAATTAGAGCTCTGTATGGACTATTGCCTGCAATAGAGGGAGGCAAGAAATGTTGATAATCTTCTAGTTGTGGAAAGAAAAAAGTGTTGCGTAGGTCTTCAGTGTGTATTTCTTACTCCAAATCTGTCCTGCTCTGCTTGCCATGCTCCCAGAAAACTTCGTTTTGAAGTGGCGTATTCAATGTTTTATAATTGAGTCTGTTCTATGTGTAGTGTGTAAAACATGTCATGTTTTTAATTCAGTAGATTTTTTCTCCTCATTCAAACCTTCTGCTAACACACAGACTACATACCAATATACCAACATCCCATCAAGAACTTCCCCCCAACATACACTATTTATTCTGAAACATGACCAGTCCTTCTCTTTTTCCATTGAGCCACCTAGGTTTGGTTCTCAGATGTCTGTCAGATGTCTATTGTTTCTGTCACTACAGACAACTGCCACATCTCTGGGAAATCAACATGCTGTGTAGCCTACTGTCAAGTAGTTCTCTCATCATCATTTTTCATACTGAATCTCCTATTATGATCTATATTTTCCTGTGTGATTCTACATCAAATAATCTCCCTCTGTAATACCTAAAGGATCCAGAATAATTATACTCCATTCTATGTTCAGGGAACATAGATGTTCTGAAATATTAATGAAGTTTGGAAAGAAACAAAGGAGGTTCATTTATTTTTCTTGTGACTACTGTTAGTGTTTCATGAAAACGATTATTTTACACTTTGGATTGAAAAGAATGTTTGTAGCTCAAGGTTGAACAAAAACTAGAACTGAGTTCATCCCTGAGCTACAAATATTCTTCTCTATCGGTGCAGCTTAGATTCCAGGCTGTTAAAATTAAACAGAAAAATATATTATTTAAAATAAAATTATTAATCAGTATGGATTCTCTCATATCTCGACAACACTGCTATCAGGCTGTTACTTTCCCTTTCAAAACTTGTTCTGGCTGATGAAAAGTCAGACTGTGGTAGCCAATTTAAGGGATACTAGAAATAAATGAATAGGGTAATCCGCAAAAATAAAGAGTCCTGCGCACATTAAATACTAACAGGATTATTATCACATCAGCAGCTATACATCTTGAATTTGACAAAGTAAGTAGGGTTTCACAAAGACTTGTAAAATCAAATTCTTCTAGTGTTTAAGAGCCTATAAATTTTTTTTTTTTGAAAAAGTTTTTTATTTTTCCAATAACAAAATTCAATATACTTTTATCTTTCCACATCCAATTACATCAAAATCTTTAACATATG
>JANHFK010001934.1:43961-58963 GCA_036250565.1 Sibynophis collaris | reverse complement strand
GGTAGGTCATTCCAGAGGGTGGGCGCCGCTACAGAGAAGGCCCTTCCCCTTGGGGTCACCAGCCGGCATTGTTTTGCTGACGGGACCCTCAAAAGGCCCTTCATCCTTCCTGATGAAATTCCTTTTAATTTAATCAATTAAAAATAATCACAATAAACCTTAAGGTTTTTTCCTCTCATGCAGCAAAGGTATTTTTCACCTTAAGTCATTGCTTTGGCTGTTGATATTAGAATAGTAAGAATTCCTAGGTCAAGGTGTCAAGGTAATATTAACAAGAGCTGTGCAAGATACAACTAGGCATGAACAAAGAGCCAGAATGCTTGAATTCCTCTGCAATACAGCATAAATGAGATTGGATGTTCCCCAAACATTTACAACCATATCACTGGAAGAAACTAGTTATTTTTTTTGTCTGAGTTGGTTAACAGAGCTTTGGAAGGAAAATGTAGATGTGGAATGTAAAGAACTGGGGTGAGTGGGTGAACAATACAGACATGTCTTACTTTGGGTCTATCACATCTGAAATAATTCATACCATGTTTCTAGCTGTGAAAGAAGTTTATTTTCTCTACATTTCCATTCACATGATAATTTACAAACTTTTCTGTTCTTTGATCATTGCTGCCTCAGTACCTTATTTGCCCTTCTACATGCCAATCCTTTGATCACTTTACAATATTAATCAAATGCTTGGATTTTGAACTAACTTTATTATTAAGTATTACCTAATATCTATCCACCTGCCAATAAAATTAAACAGATAACAGCTTCCAGGCCACCCTCTTATTGTTGTTCTTGTGTGCTCTTCAAATATAGGAACATTCAAGCCAGTATATGGCATCATCATGGGCATGAGTCAGAGGCTGGCTTGGTGCAGAAGAACCATCTGGCTGTTGGCAGTACAGAGATCAGGAAAGTGTCATCGGAAATAAGCCAACAGCCTGTAAATCAGGGCATACAAACAAGTATAAAAGATGAAAGAATGCAAACAAGGGCAGTGAAATTTGGGAAGCAGAACAAAAGCAATGTATTAATAGCTGCTATTACTATTGATCAATGTTTGCTACACCTCCCAAACCAAGCATGAGGGTCCAATTCCTTAACTAGTACAATACTCTGATTTTTCTCATGGAGGCTCAGAAAGACCAGGGATCCTGTGTTAAGTGCATATGACCAGGGTCAGTCCTAGGAAAGGTCCTTTTCACCCATTTATGGGTATGCTGGTGGCAAAAAAAACAATTCTAGGCAACACAAGAACAGAATTTGGGGATAAAGCAGAAAATCTCCTGTCACTAAATAAATAAATGTATATCTTCACCCTGAAGTGATGTTGGCTTTATCATTGTCACTTCTGGAGGTCCCTCAAGATCTAGTTATGCCAGCAGGCCTGGGAACCCTAGGGACAGGTGAACTAGTAAGGTAGCTCGCTATTTTTAACATCCCTTCATAGGATGTTATTTATTTATTTATTTATTCATTCATAAGTGTATATATAGATAAATACATTCTTTTTTCATATTTGCCTTTGAATAAATTAAGAAAAGGACCGATGACCACAACCACAATTTACCAGAGATCTCCAGTTTTCCTCATGCCTTTAGATAACTTTCAAAAGGCAGATTTTCCAGTGATTTCAGGAAGCCTACATGTAGGGGAGAACGACAATCAACCTCCCTCTGGTTGCTCCCTTAAAACGACAATCTGATGAACTCTCTAGCTCAGTGTTGGTTCACACCACAACCATAACCATTTGGTAACCACATAGGAGTGGGGAGTGTGTTATAGAAGTGTTAAATCCCAAAGCTAGTTGAGATTCTAAAGATACTCTTCCTTTCTCAATAAAACTATTACAATGACTATCAAGCAGCAATTTATAGTGCACAGACACCAATTAACTTATGATGGAGATATTCTGAGCACTGAATTGTTGCTTTTCAAATGCCTGAAAGTCCTCCTTTTTTCACATATTGGTATACAGAAGCAGCAGTTGATTAATAATAAATAATAAATAATAAATATTTTATTTTTTATACCGCCCTTCTCCCTGTTGGGACCCAGGGCGGTTAACACGTCCGATAAAAACAATAAACATAGTCAGATTGAACAGCTGCTTAGATTGAACAGAAGCATTGTGTTAGCCATTTTGCGCTAAGCTGATTGAAATAATCTTTGATGGGAAGTGTGTATAAATCACTGCAGCAACCCAACTGTTATGCACACCAAGAATCAAAATTATTCAGTTGCTTACCTCCCAAATGATTGGCCATAAACACTGGCTTAGTTGTAATGACAGTGTTGGTCACAATGTGCCCAGAAAGCCAATTATAAGAAATATAAACCACATGAGTATCAGCCCCCAGGAAACACAAATATTATTATTAAGGTTGGTTATAAACAGCTAAGATCTGTAACACAATACACAGTTTGTGGCATCCAAGTTTGGATTCCATTAGCGCATTCAATTTCTTGGTTATTTAGATTTTGAAGATTAATGCTGAGTACACCATGGAATGGTTGTCATCTAAATAATAATCAAAGCGGCAACGACAACTGACTTGTCCTAATGCTACCTCCTACACGATTAGTTATGCATTTGAAAGTTATTCTTCCTTACAGCAGAGGAACAGCAGGTCGTTTGACCTGCAATCTTAAGGAATTAATCAACTGAATAAATAAATTGAAGCTGGCAGTATGAATTATATTTTGGATTTTAAATCTCTAGGATTTAAGAACTCTGGGATGTCCCTGCAAATGCTTATTCTTACTTTGAGAAGGAACCAACTTATTTCAGTTTATATCTTTCAGCTGAAGCTAGTGAACCATTCAGGAGGGCAGCTGCGTGGGCAACGCTAATTGCCAGCCTTCAACTGCATCCATTTATGAGAAGGCCTCTGGGTCCATATTGGCAACTTTAGAAAATAACGAAAGCTGGTGGGCTGTCCCTAAGCCCCTTCCAAAAGCGAACTAAATAAATTGTGCTATGCTGATATGATGAAAAGCTAGGTAGTCAGTAGGAGAGTTGAGAAGCAATCTGATGCATTCGTTGTTTTCTTTTTAATAAATGATATTTGGTGGCCAAAACTCATTTTGTAAATAGTTAAGCTCACAGTTTGCTGGGAGGACAACATATCTGCAGAATCCCAATAGTGCTATGAGCGCCGAAAGATCTCCTATCCCTGTAGCATAAAGAGGATGCCTGCAAACGTGGTGGTGGGTGGGTCAAACGACAAGATGAAGTTCAATAGGATGGAAGCTGTGCTCCTTTTGTATTTGTGTTGCAATGTTGCTTAGAGGTATGAAAGAGGGACATTGATTTGGGCATTGCATTGGCACATTTGTGGACATCTCTGGCTGTACCATATCTGTGTGAGATAGCTGCACAGAATAAAAAGTATATGGATTTATGACTCAGGAGGCAATCTTCTCCCTTTACAACTTTAAATGGTGGTATGCAAAAACAAAAAAACCAACCTCTGCTCTGTAAGATTAAATGTAGTCTCATCTCCAATTGATTTCCCATGGCTCTCTTAAAAGATGGAAACATCATTCCAAAGTCCAGAGTTTTTTTTAAAATCACACTTTTATTATAGATTAACATTTTAAAAGAAAAATAAAGTCAGCTATGTCAAATGCCCAAGAACTTTGGTTCTATTCAAGCCCCTCTAGTTTACAAATGTTTTCCCTTAAAGATGCATTGTTCAAAGCTTAAGCCATTAAAAGCCAGGTCAGTCTCAAAACCTTCATATCTTTCTGCGAGGAAAGCCTAGATTCCCTTCCCATCAATGCAAAGACGTTCAAGAAACAAATGCTTGCTCAATAGCCCTCATCCCCAAAACCAATAAAAGAAAAATAACATGGATAATAATCATTACAGCACAAATGAAAGATAACAGGGGTTCCAAGTCATTTCCCGTTTGGCTGCCTGCCACCATTCTTGTGATGCCTAATCATGAAAGATAATGGATTGTATTGGTTCAAATGTCACTCATCTGGTACTGTCGGTACCTCCACCCCCACCCCCCCAAAGCATCTGCAACTGTCATTTTTTTCTTTTACATTACAGTACCTTTATGTCACATCATTTAAAAACACAAGAATTAGCAAATTAGGCAAAAGGAGGAATAGAAATATTTCCCTTTTGCTGCAGCATACAAGGAGATCGGAACATAAGAAACCCACAGATTATTAAAAGCAGTCACTTTTCTCCACAATCCTTCAAAATTGCTTTCCAATCAGTTACCTCTTGCAAGCTTACAACAATCTTGCAAGATTCATTGGAATGAGGCAGGGGAAAAAGAACAGCCAAAGGGCAACCAATGGATTTTTATGGGTAAAGAAAGATTTGAAGAGACGATGCAAGTGCAATTCTATGAAACAGATTTTGTACCTTGCCTAGAATTTGCTTAGAATGCATTGAATGTACATAGCACACTGTACTGTCATCTATTTGAGTAGATGTTAGGCTAGCAATTCTGGGACAGCGTAGTTTGTGGTTCAACATCAAGCAACCCCAGAAAAGTGGACTAATAATTCAAATTAAATTTATACTTGTCCATAGAGACAGTGAGATCTTTTTCCAATGTGTTCAAGTAGAACGTAAATCATTGTATTTTCATTTGGGCAGGTTAAAATAGGCCCAATGAAATCAATGACCCCTTTCAAGTTCTAGGAATTAGTGAAACCATAGTTAAGGTAATGTGCACCAGGGTATGTGCACCATGTGAACTCAGCCAGGATCTTTGCACAATGCTTAGTAGGGAGAATCATAAAGTATACAAAACTGTTTTTTAAAAATCCAGTTGTTTGCATTTTCCTTTTAGAGAAAAGTTGCTAGGTAAACCATTATTTCATCTTCATACATATATTTATATTTTACATTTTAGGATTTTTCTTTGAAGTACGTTCAGAATGAGAAGACAGGCCTATAAAAAGAATATATCCCAATATATTCTTCATTGGGACTTATGTTTAGTTTTTTAACAGTGCCCTAAATAGTGATGGCAATTGTGGAATTCATACTTCCCCAAATGCATTCTTACAAATATACTATAGGTTTCAATTGAAAAATATGCATCAAGTATTTATAATAACATTGGGGGGGGAAAATTGCTTGCACATAAATTGTATAAATGTCATCTAAAATTATATCTATTAAGGAGAGTTTCTCCAAAAATGTGTCTGAAATTATGCAATTTTTTTCTTTAAAATTGCAAATTAATGCGGATGTAGAAGGAAATGAATGTAAAGTTCAAAAAAGGCAAAATGAAGTGAAATTGAAATCCATCAATTCACACAGCCATCATTAACATGTTTTTTTCCCTTGCTTGGATGCTTGAACTAGATGAAGTTGTGTGGCAATGTTCATTTTCTTTGGATGTTTCATGTTCAGGGATATGAAGTGAATGTGGTGGTGCACTTACCAGAGTTAGTCAACTACTGCACCCTATAAAGCTTTTATAGTCTCCTCTTAGACAATGATAAGCCACCATGTATTAGCCACATGTGAGCATGCAAAACCAACAGTGATGGGTAAATTCCTGAATCCATTCTGACATATCTTCAACATTTTTTTGAAGATACAGTATGATTTGGTGATCAACAAAACTGGAGTAGAGCATGTATTACCATTCCTGAAACTTTTTTTTTTTTGCATCTCTTAACTTTAAGAATAATGAGGTGATCGTATAATAATAGTAATAATAAATGCAAAGCTTTGCCATCCTATTGACAAACACAGTTAAGCCTTCCGTCCCTTCTTCTTGCAAAATGCACTTCTTTTGGAAAGGCAAAAAAAGAAGATATTTTAGCTGCTGATTTTGGTAAGCATCTTGTTAATTGCTTGCTTCACATGAGTAGTGGAACTTCGCCTCCGAGTCTTGCCTTGAACCATTTTCCGGCGTCGCACTTCCCGGCAAAGCTCATAAAAAGCTTCCATAATGTTGCCTTCTCCTGTACAGGCAGAGCATTCGTAAAAGGCGCAAGCTAGTTCCGTGGCCAGCTTCTCTCCTTCCTCAGTGCTGACCTGCCTGGAGTGATCCAAGTCCGCTTTGTTCCCCACTAGGATCAAAGTAACGTTCTTGGGTTTTTTGACTTCATCCAACAAGTTCTTTAGAGGAAGGACTTCTTCAAAGCTGCTTCTATCTGTGATGTCATACACCAGCACGAATCCTTCACCCCATCGTACGTGTCCTTCCTTCTGAATAACATCCTCCTATTTCAAAAAAAAGAGACACAGAAGGAAGAAAGTTATTTCGCAGATCCTACAGGAGACAAGAGTCGTATAGATTTTAGGGATCTCTGCGCAGCAGAATTTCTATGTGGTGTTATATTTGGAGGGAATTCTCTAAGGCAGTGATGGCTAATCTTTCCAGCACTGAGTGCCCAAAGCATGCACGCACGAATGCACGTGCACACCCATAATGCAATATGTACGCGACCCCTCACAAGCCCCAACTCTTGCATGCGTGCACGGCCCCGCACATACATGTGCAACCCCGTGCATGGTTGTGTGATACCTCCCACACACACATACATGCGTGCACATCTCATGCATGTACCTCTCCCCACACATGCATGGCAGAAAACCAGCTGGCCGGTGGGAGGTACACGTGCATGCGCGGCAGAGCTCAGCTGGGGCGATGACTCGCGTGCCTGCAGAGAAGGCTCTATGCATGCCATAAGTTCGCCATCACGGCTCTAGGGTCTGACATTAAATACAAATGGACACATAGCTGCACAAAGAGATAAACATTAATAGTCCTGTGTTTACTCCACATCCAAGAGAACATCACCAGAACTGAAACATCTTTGTTCTCAATTTTAGACCAGTGTACTATTCTAATATCCTGTTTTTTTTTGTTTGTTTGTTTTTTACAATAATAATTCTTCCCCTTTGAGCTTTGCATGGCCTGGCTATTGTGGTTGTTCTAAGGAATGGAATATGAATCTCATCTATCCAAGTGAGAAATATTTGCACTGAGGATGAAAATAGCCATACACATCTGGCCGAAGAATTGTCTTTCAGATTTGAAGATCTGAAAAACCTAGACTTATTTTTGAATTTTGCACTTGCTAAATACTTGCTTCACAGGTACGGTGAACCTGTGTTTTACAGAAGCTGCTGAATTGTATGTTAAGACATTTAAATGTAATAGCTGGAGCAGTGTGGTTGTGCAGTGAACCAGAACCCACAATTGTGGTTGATTGATTGGAGAGTGTGAGGCAATCTGTGCTGTGATTGGTTGCTATGAGTGTGGAAGGGGTGTTTCCCCTTTTCCCGCCTTTTTTCTTTTGTGTGCCCTGTGATTTACCTCATGATGCTCCTGTCTGCCTGTTTTATCTAGTTTTTTGTATATATTGATGCAAAATGTATTTATTTATATATAACTATAAGTAGGTGTCAAGTCTATGACTTCATTTGGACGCCTGCTGTGCAATTCTCTGACACTGCAACTTCCAGCTGCTTCAATTAACAGAGATGTGCAAAATGTTCTGCTTTTTAACATTCTGACTTTAAAATAGCCGATTTAAAGGTCGGTCCATTTCCATTAAATTCAAAACAGTTATTCTGAGGTTGGAATGTGACATTCTGAAATTAACTGAATAACAGAGTTGGAAGGGATCTTGTAGGTCATCTAGTCCAACCCCCCCCCCCCGACGACCCAAGCAGGAGACCCTATACCATTTCTGACAGATGGCTGTCCAGTCTCTTCTTGAAAGCTTCCAGTGATGAAGCACTCAAAACTTCTGAAGGCAACTTCTGTTCCATTGGTTGATGGTTCTCACTGTCAGAAAATTTCTCCGTATTTCTAGGTTGAATCTCTCCTTGATCAGTTTCTATCCATTATTCCTTGTCTGGCCTACAGGTGCTTTGGAAAATAGGTTGACCCCCTCCTCTCTGTGGCAGCCCCTCAAATATTAGAACACTGCTATCGTCTCACCCCTAGTTTTTCTTTTCATTAAACTAGACACACCTAATTCCTGCAGCCGTTCTTCATGTTTTAGCCTCCAGTCCCCAAATCATCTTTGTTGCCCTTCTCTGCACTCTTTCTATTATAAATTAGAACATTTTGACTGCAAAACATATTGTACATTTTGATTAGCCAACAGGTCCAAGGGGAGAGCAATACTGGCGATTATAGTTTGGCATTATCTGGAAGGCTACGGGTTCCATATCCTTTAGTTTTCCATATAAACAGATTTTTTTAAGCCACTGCAACTGAATTCACAAAGCTGAATGCAACATTAAAAAAAAACTATTTATGGAAAAAGAATGTGCAGCAAATGTCATACCATTTAAAAATAAATACACCTTGATAAATATTTCAATCCCATTATTGGCATAAGCATGTAACATTTCAGTAAATTCAGCGTAACCTTCATTGAATTTTGCCTTTGTATACAGATCAGAAATTCCATTTTCACTCTGGCATTCAGCTGTTGCTAAGACAGATCTCTGGCATCTGGCCTGTCTTGCAAAATTATTATCCACTCAGAACTTTCCTACATTTAATTGTGTGTGTGAAATGTGAAATGATGTGAAAATGAAACCATTTTTCAAATATTACTCTTCATCATCATGAACACACAGAGGGGAAAAACCACTATAGGGGCTGCTGACTTCGTCTTTCATGCTCTTCCCTTAGTGGTAAATGATAAAATATCAGTATCTCTTTGTTCCAGTTGGGAAATTCTACAAATGTTTTCCAATTCTTACTTTTCCATAATTTTCCTAGTAAGTGGAGAGCTATGCCACTAAGGTCCGATGACAGGATTTCATAAAGCAGGATTTCTTTATCTATCTGATTAATGTCAGTGGAGAATTACATTTCTATAATGGATGAAATTCCCTTAGAAATGACGTTATTTTCCTGTACCTTTTCATACAGGTCAGACTTCTATTTACTCCCAATTGCTTATGATCAAAATTGTTGGAGGGGGCTGAATGAAAGAGAGAAAAGGGAAGGCAGGAAGGAAGGACAGCTTTCTCTGTCATTTTTGTTTTTCTCTAAACCGATTCCAATTTATATATTTTTAAAAAACGTGATCTCCAGAATGAGGCACAATACTAGTTCAAGAATAGCATTAACATTATATGCAAGTTGAAAAAATATTGTTTTGATTGGAAGACTTTAACTCTATGCTCAGATGTACTCTGTATAAAGCAGGGATGCAGTTTTATCTTTGTTTGTATTCCTGCTTTTTAAAATCCCCATCTCATTTTATTTATTTATATAGGACCTCCCAAGTCAATCTTATATAAGTCAGTCCCCCTGGACTTGATGGAGCTTACTCTCAATTGCACTGAGACAGGATGGAATCTTTAGATTCTATGGAGTGAAATATCCCATAATAATGTTTCTTAAAACTTTCCTAGCCCATATTTTTCTACAACCGACTTACATGCAAAGATTCATAATCAGATGTCTCAGAGACGTTCCTTTCTAAAAATTTATTTAAAGCAGTTGTGTGGGCACTAACTCTAATTGAAATTTTTTACCTCTTTTTTCCCACCCATAAGATCATTTTAGCACTAGGAAAAAAAAGCCACATAGGGGAATATTTAATACCTATATATCCTCTCCAATAGAGCTAATGACACCTCCTAGGGCCAGTTCTACATCTCAGTTCAGGTTTAGCCCTACTCTGTCTTTCAGATATACTTGGAAGGGAACTATAATTCTCCTTCTTCATCATCATTTGGTCTCTAAGATGTCGCTTCCTTTGGAACCTTCACAGATCATAGAACTGGAAGGACCTTGGAGGTCTTGTAGTCCAGCCCGCTGCTGAAGGCAGGAATTCTATATCATCACAGTCAAATGGTTGTCCAGTCTATTCTTGAAAACCTCCAGTGATGGACACCCATAATCCCAGGAGACAAGCTATTCTATTGATTAATTGTTCTCACAGTCAGAAAAGTTATCCTTATTTCTAGGTTGGATCTCTTTAACAAGCTTTCATCCATTATTTCTTGTCCTGCCCTCTTGTGCTTTGGAGAATAAGTCAGCTCCCCCCCTTTTTTTTGTGACAGGCCCTCAAGTCTAGTTATCATTTAAAGTGTCTGGAGATTTAGTCTCCAGAGACATTATCACCTTTGCTGCTTTTCTCTGCACACTTTCCAGGGTCTCAACATCTTTTTTGTATCATGGTGACCAAAACTGGATTCAGTATTCTCATCAGCATGGTGTAAAGTTAATACTATCACATCTTGTTGTCTTGACACTATCCCTCTTTTGATGCAGTCTAGGACTGGATTGGCTTTTTTGGCAATCTGACTCATACTTAAGTGGTGGTCCACTAGGACACCTACATCCCTCTCACAGTTATTACCGTTGAGTCAGGTACCACCTCTTCCATACCAGTGTATTTGGTTTTTCCTTCCTAAGTACAGGACTTCACGTTTCTTACCAGTGAACTGCATCTTGTTGGAGAGGGCCCAATGCTCAAGTCTGTGAATATCCTTCTGGATCTTCAGTCTATCTTCTAAAATATTGAATATTCTTTTCCAATTTGGTGCCATCTGCAAATTTGATGAGTTCCCCTTCTATCCTCTCATCCAGATAATTTATGAACATGTTGAAGAGTACTGGCCCAGCCAAGATTGAACCTCAAGGTACCCACCTGCATGCTTCTTGACATTCTCTTGTTTTGCCTGGACTAATAAGCACATAAACCAATAAAAATCAATTGAGGTTTCTGCCATTGTAAGAAACACTAAAACTACCAGGAATATGAAGCTTCCCTTTCATACTCTCTCACAGTTGGCCTACTATTTTTTATTATTCTCCTTTGTCCTTTTAATAATATTTCTCATAATATTTCACACGTAAATACTTGACAACTTTCCCCCTAGTGTTAATTATAGATTTCTGGCATTGGCATTTTGCTACAGGGATCAGCAGTGTTCTTACCTGCCCAGCTGTATCTAGTATTTCCATGGAAACAACTTCATCATCAATGGTGGCTTGATGACGATAAGTGGACTCTTAAAAAAGGAATGAGAAATACTACATTAAAAAGAAACAATCAGAAAGTATGGTGCATTTCTTTATTTCCTGCTCATTAGACCTTTCCACTACTTTCTGTTCTAAGAAGTGTGTTATTACTTCAACCTATTTGGTCTGGTTTGTTAGCTGGGGGGCAAAGAAAGAAAATGTTATTGAAAACCAGTCGTTTTGCTATTCAGTTTCAGCAGTATGATCTGGAATTGTTCTGGAGACCAAAAATTGAGGCAAAGGGTGGACAGTCTGTTGGCTTCAGGTTGCTGACTTTGGCATATAAATAAATTAAAGAGATGGCAACAATTGGCATGGCCAGAAATAAGTTCAACTGCCTCTTGTTCTGATCTACGGCTTGTCCTAGGGGCAGGGCAGAGGGACAAGCTCCACTTAGCACTATGAGATTGATAGGTATAATATTTGGAAATTGATAATGATATTATAAAATCCATGTGAATCAGAGCTAAAATTAACTCAGCTCCAAAAATTCATCACATAATTTATTTTGAATAATTGCAGCAGTTACAACAGATATTGGTATCTGTATTTGATGCTCAGTATTTTAATAGTTGATGGCCAATATGCAATAATGTTTGGTATTTGTCCAATTGTGAAGTCTGGATATAAAATTTAATCATTCCCAAAATTCTCATATTGCATTTTAGATTTCATTTTTTTTCTTTATTTCAATCTTAGTCAAATCAAGGTCCCACTCTTTTGTTCATGTGCAAAAATGTGAAAAGTCATTGGCTTTTCCAAGATACTTTCTACTTGCATTTGTTATTCATTCTGAAACCTGTACCTTGAAACAGAAAATGGTTGTACTTAGATGTTATTTTGGTTGCCCTGTGATCTCTTGTGGTTGTCTAGTTGATGGAATATCCAGACTGAAACTGAGATTCAAGGCTTTTCTTGACAATATGCAAAGGATCTTAGCATGAGGCTAAAATATATTTGTCATTAAGATTAGCCGGATGGGTTAAGACCTTTTCATACCCTGGATTATAAAGTGATACACCCTGGGGTTATAAATCCAGGAGCCTCTTTGGTGTTAGCTTTAAATAGTAAGATTTTCTAGAGAATCCTGAGTTAAGCAGAATGCTGGGCTAGATGATGTCAGTCCCTTCCAATTCAGATCCTACAATTACTCAGAAAGAAGGATGCATGAAAAATTTGGTACGCTGGCTAGATCATTTATAAGTATGAATATAATGATCTTGAACTTAATCTTGAACTTCTCAAGTGTAGAGAAGACTCCAGAACATAAATGCATGCTGAAATATTCACTCTGAAATGTGGTTTATAACTTTAAAATATCTGCAAAAAAATATGTGCAAAAATGTCTATATTAAGGAAAAATAGATACCAAAATGATCCTCTGAAAATTTTAACCCAAATAGTATTTCTTCTTTACAGAAAAAATGATTGTCAAAATATGCAAAGAAGGAAAAGTTCATTAGAACACCTACCTCTGAAGAAATATGGACAAATATATATAAAAATGTGCACAAATATTGCTATGAGCCTTTGCTTTTTTAAAAATTGGGTCCATACAAGCCACTAAACCAAACTTTAATCTGATTAAATCAGAATCTTGGCTATGATAAGAAGTGACAGCTTGCCTTTAGCTTCATGGAACAGGGTTTTTTTTTACACTGACAGTGTTTATATTTTTGCCCTTTGAGTTGGTGTTGATTCCCAGGAACTGCTTAAATTAGTTTCTGCATTCTTTTCAGCAAGATTTTCAGAAATGGTTTGCCACTGCCTTCTTCCCAGGGCTGATATAGAGGGACTGGTCCAAGGTCACCTAATAGAATTTGTGTAGCTCAAGGTTGAACTGTGGAGTCCTTGTTATTCTTTGAGGTTGGCTGGGACAATGTAACATCTTCAATGCTAGAGGGGAGGGGAGTTTGCTCTCCTAGTCCATCCAGCTGGTTTTGTAACTCACTGTGTCCCAATTTCTAGCTTTGTGCTATACAAATGGATTCAAATCCACAATAATCTATGAAACTCATCACCAAACGACTTTAGGCTTTGTTTCTATCTCTCAGTCTAACTGTCAGCCCAGGAGGTTTTACAACAGGGTTTCCCAAAGTGTGGTAAACATACTTTTGGTGTTTCCTAAAGGTATTACATATGATTTCTGGTGCAGATTCCAAAATGCAAAATTAAAGGAAAATGACCCCAAGTTGAGGCGATCAGTTCATCTTACATCATTTCCCATGGAATTTCAGTTAGATAAACCATGCAATTCAGCAGTCTTGCATAATTTTAACCTAGTATTTTTAAAAATTCATTTTTATTTAATTTGGGGATTTTGCAATAGTCAATAACTGGGGCTTCTTTCATGTACCAAGGGTTTTTTAATGCTACAGAGATCTGCATAAAGAAAAAAAATTGGGGACTGTTGTTTTAGAGTAAATGGAAAGGAAAAACATGCATTCCAATTTGCATCCCTGTAAAAATGGAAAGGATATATTGTAATTTATGATACATTAGGAGAAGGTAATGCAATACATGTGATTTTTTCACTGGCATTAGTTTGGATCTTCTGCCACTGTCATTATTCAAATGACAGACTTGCATTTGATTATGTTTTGGTCTTGTTCCCTGACTGGCTTAAGAGCCAACATTCTGGAATATGTTAAAGCCTACATTTCAAATATTTAGATCCATATTTGAGATATTAGTTTGGTGTTCATTTAAAAGCAGCAACAACACTGCAGGATGGAGAATTGTGCATCAAACAGCATCACACCGCTCTTTTTCCCACTGACCTTATTAATTTACTCTAAATTGCCAGTTGCACCGCATTGACATAAAACAAAAACAAGAGAAAAAAATTAAAAGGGGCTGGGAAACAGAAAGCAACGAAATCTCCCCTGCTGTGAATTGTCTGGTTAATGAATTTGTTGCGAACAAATAATAAAAACAACAGTGGAGTCTTCTGTGTCTCTCTCCCAAGTTATTCTGTGCTAATAGAAAAAATACCTAGAACTGGTGTAGGTTGTGAAGTAACAACTGGGTGGGCAATGAGGTGCAGTATCATGAAAAAACAAAGCAAAACCTGTCGTATCCTTAAAGTTGATTTTTTAAAAAATAGTAATCATGGTTGTACCATCTAAACTCCAGTTATGTGGTCTACAAAAAAGAAGATGGAGTTTCAATTGTACTATTTTGTCTGCTATCTTGACCAGATCCAACACACATTTCTATCTGTGTATCCTCCCACAAATGCAGAGACCCACTCCAGTGAAATTTGGAAGCTACCTCTAATCAACATTTGGCAAGATCTAAGGCTTTTTAGTAATTCAAACATAATAGTGCTAAGGCCAGAGCTGAAGATGGATGCAGAAAATCTTATCTTTCACTTCAGTAAGCAGATTTTTGTCTGTCTTGGCTGGATGGGAATGCTTGAAATGTGGTGTAATGGTATGTAGGAATGACTTTGGGAGACAGAAGGAAGAGTGGCCAGCATAGAGTGGCCAGCTAGGGAATTCTGGGAATTAAAGTCAGCAAGTCTTAAAGTTGCTAAGTTTGGAGATCTCTGGGATAGACCATGGACGGACAGGTGGCAGCTGAGTCTGCAGAAGGGACGGGGGCATGGCAGACATGTCAGAAGGGAAATGTCTATGGAGATTCTCAGTCATCCAGGTCATGGTTGTCCCAAAGGTGCTTTTTTTTTTCAAGAGGCAACCAGACTTTCTTGTTTTTCTTTGAAGATGTTTCGCTTCTTGTCCAAGAAGCTTCTTCAACTCTGACTGCATTGTGGAGAACGGAAGGATTGATATTCCTTGCAGACAGCTGGTCATTTGCATTCTTTTAGAGAGTCACTGAGGTCATTTGAAGATTTATCTGTGTCCTCAGGGTCACTGGAGTAGTGCAAAAGGGTGTGGAGCCTTCTTGGAACTGCTGAAAGGACTGTGTTGTAGACTAGCGATAGATCGTGCCGTATCCCTCCCCCTCTGTTGAGAGAGTTCAATTTTGATATATTAGCCTCTTTGA
>JANHFK010001933.1:199701-217895 GCA_036250565.1 Sibynophis collaris | reverse complement strand
TATATAAGTCTAAGTGCTATTGCTATATTATCAAATGTATATTATTAATAGTTACGGATTTTTTCCAGTTAACTCATTTTTTAATTCGTGTCACAGTTTATTTTAATCTCTATAACATCTTTATCATCTTTATTGTATAATCACTTGTACACAGTTTTTCTATTTTACCATGTGTGTGTGTGTATACACACACTAACTGCCCATTTTACATTGCTGCCTTATCTATTATGGACCTTGACCTTCTTCAGATGTTAATGGCTATGCCTTTCATTTAGAGGGAAAAACCAAATTAAGAAAATTCCTGCTCAGAGCTTCTGTTTGAACCACTGTTATTTGGTAGGGAAGGAATGGTAGATATCAAAAACAATCAAAATTGAAGCCCTGTTCTTTTTTACAGGCAATATGATGCATTCAAAAGGATGCCACGATGTATCCAGTTATGACTTCCATCTTGACTTTTTTTATGTCCTCCCCGGTCTAAACCCTTCAGGACTGGCCTGTTTCAGTAGGAAATGTTTCCTTAAGTTATCTGTATTTATTTACCGGTATTTGTATTCTGCCTATTATTTTTATAAATAACTCAAAGCAGCAAACATATCCAACATGCCTTTCTCTTCCTATTTTCCCCGCCACAATAGCCCTGTGAGGGAACCTGGGCTAAGAGAGAATGACTGACCCAAAGATACCCATCTGACTTGAACTCATAGCCTCCCACTTATCCAGCGTGGTGCCTTAACCACTAGACCATTGGCTCTCTTGAAATGAGTGAAATTTGTAAGAGCTCTTGCTCTTGTTGGTTTTTAAGTTTGAATGAATCTCTAAAACAGCTTCTTTCCTGAAATGGATGAAAAACTCTTCAATTTCAAGGATGCAAAGGAACACTTATTTGAATCAGCAGTTTCGCCCTTACTTATTTGTTATTTTGCTTCATTTGTTTATTTTCTCAGTTTATCTGCGTTTGATGTGCCACATTGGGTCGGCCTATGAAAAGCTAAATTTACATTGGGAAATTTAAAAGGGAGAGGGGAGAAATCATTCTATTACTTTTTAGAACCGATTAAGCCTACAAGTGAAATAACCAAATCATGGCAGGTCACTTGCCAGCTGAGTAGAGAGGCTTGAGTGAGGCCTTTTGGTCAGTGGTGGGTTTCTACCAGTTCGCCACGATCCGGTGGCCATGCACAGAAGTGCCCCGCGCATTTGCCGGTTCCGAACTGGTAGCGAAAGTAAGTGGAACCCATCACTGCTTTTGGTGCAATGTGACTTTGATAAATCACTTGTCTTCCTTAGCCTCTCAACATCAAAAAGAGGCTCTCATGCAAATCAAAATGACAAGTTCCAAACAAAGTATGCTAATGCACTTTCCTCTTTATCCAGTTGTTTTTCTTTTGCCAAATGCTGCTTTGCTAATGTCAGTTTTGACAAGCGCACAACCTCTGAGAATGACTTCCCGAGACTGTAGACCCGATTGCTTTCAACTAAAAGCCAGTATCAGCTCTTTAGATGAGTCAAACTCTGTCATCCCAATATAAGAAAAGTGCTTATTAGCTTTGTCATTAAAGTCTTCCCCCCTCCTCTCCGTGTTCTTTATCTTTAGAGGCTGTAATCTAGATTGCATTAGAAACTGCAAATAACTGGACACTGCAGAGCTGTTGAGATTATACAATAATGAGCTCTTAGGAAGAATGGGGGTTATGTAGCTTGCCCTAAAAGCAACCAAAGATTAGCGTGTGTTTTTTTTTTAAGGTTGCAATCTCAACAGCCGGTGACTAAACTGCCAAAGCCTTAGAGCTAAGCCTGAAAGAGGGATCATAACCTAGTCTTGGAGCCTATGCTTGCGGGGGAAAATAGAAATGCCTGGGGAGCAGAATTTTAACATCAGATCTGGACATATTCCAACCTTTGTGAAATTAACATTCTGCCCCCCAGGTTTAAAATATTGGACTAACTATGTTTATAAGAGCAGATTTAAAATAAGGTTGCATACCAAGAGTAACTCCAGGTCTGTTTCTTGACCTGCAACACTATTAGGCTGGACTCAACGATTATGTTCATACAAATTAGGATTAACTTGATGGTCCTATGCATGCTAAAAATATTACTTCTGAAGACCATCCCTATGACTCTGTGGGGAAACTCTCAGAGCATGTTTCTGCATTGTACTTGCTAGTGCTATCAGCTATATCAGGAGTGTCAAACTCAAAGCCCACGGGGTGTAAAGCCCATGGGGCCGTCCTGGAAATAGTGAAGGACTGGCCCGCAATGCCTCTGCCAGCAAAAACAGAGGGCCTCATGTCCCTATCCCCCTGAGCTCCATTTTCGCTGGCAGAGTGTTGCAGGGGGCTGTTGCAGCCAAAAACGGAGGTCGGGAGCCCGTTTTCCCTGGCAGAACACTCGGGACACCACAGACGCCCTCAATACGAGTGATGCCGAGCTGGCCATGGCCAGCCTGGCCACACACACCCCAGCCCCCTGAAGTCAAACAACACTGATGCGGCCCTCAATGAAATAGAGCTTGACACCCCTGATCTATGTTATTCATGCTCAAAGCAGCAGATTCAGTCAAATTGTGGCACCATCAGGCATCTTCAAGCTATGTCAGTTGCATTGGTGCCAACAGCAGAAGCCTGGATAGAATCTCAAATATTGCCAAATACATTTCTCTATATTAGTAGAAGGGAAACTAATGGTAGAAGTACAAGTCAAACTAGTATGTTTGATCAGTATATTTAAATCGATTAGTTTGTTCTAATTGAGGAGACTGGGCTGAAAATTAAACTTCAAAGGACTGTAGAGAACGATAGCTATACTGAAGCCTTATCACTCTGTTTTCTATTGCTTTATTTATCAGCGTATATTCAATTTTGAAGGAAAACTAGAAAATTTTAATTTTTTTTAAAAAAAGTGGTAAAGGAAAGTGGAGAAGTTAACTTCACTCTTTTTCCTTATTGTACTTGTCGTAGAGATGAATCAACAAATGCACCTTTTAATTTTGTTTTTTAAACTTCGTGTATATTTGACTTGAGACCCAGTTTGCTAGGTAGTTGATAAATTATACAAAAAATTAGAATAATGCAAGCTGGTTATTTTCAGATAAATCAGAAATAAGCAATCTGTATCTCTTCAGGTCTTGCATAACATCATCTCTCAGCCTCCTTCATCCTTGATCATGTTGCTTGAGGCTGCCACTATAGAATTGTTCAACCCCAAAGACAACATACTGTACATGAATATTTCAAGACTGGACTTAATTTTGTACTTTGTGATTATAGCCCAAACAACATTGGTATCTACATGGAATTTTGAGATAACTGTCCCAGTTAGCCATCTGAAGTTCTGACTCACCATGCCTGGGGTGGTTCAATCGAAATGTTTTGATTTAACTAATTTGAATTTCTGAGCTACTATCTTTTAAAGACTTGCATAGCCTGGACTTCATTTTTGTTTTAATGGCCCCTGACCAATATTCAGCAATTATGTCAGAATATTTATATTCAGCAATTATCATAGATCAAAAACGTCTTTTTCTCCCCCTAAACTATGAAGCGGTATTTCTTAAGCGCTTGGTACCAGAGGCATTTCTTCTTAATTAGCTTTATTTTTATGAAATTAAAAATCAACATCAAGGAGGTTATAGAGAAATTGTTCAGAATATGCATGTATCCTGCTGCCACAAACCACACGAGGAAGCTATGGGACACTGAAGTGATTTTCAATCTCTCTGTTTCTCAGACACAGAGTCCAAATCAAATCTGGATCCAGAAAAATCATTTTAGCTTGAGAAAGACGATATTATCCGCTTTGAGGTGTTATGTCAGATTTGAACCTTAAGCTTTGCTTTATCCTAAGATAATAAGGAAATTGTTATACAATTTAGGAATCATTGCTGGGAGTTGTTGTTTTTGTTTTCCACATGAAACCTTAAAGGCTCACTATTTTCTGATATCCTTTGTAATCCATTCAGATCAAAACAGCCTTAGCAGTTTTAAGTTTAAATTGAACTGTGTGCAAAAGTGATCTTCTGTCCTAGAAAAATGAACTACTTGGAGTTAATACAGATTTGTTCAAAGGTTTGAACTGTGAGTAATGAATCTTTCAGACAGTTAATTCAAGCAGAACTGAAATAGAATCTATCTAAATATTTCCAGCAACTAAGGGCCAAACTTTCCAAACTTGAATATCTCCCAAATTCATGGAAATAACAGTTGGATAAAGCTAAAGAAGAACAATAACTCCCCAAAAATTCAATTGCAGGAAATATGATTTCAGCAACAGAGTGATCAATGCCTGGAATGCTCTACCTGACTCCATTGTTACAGCCTTAAACCCACACAGCTTCAACCTCAAACTGTCTACCGTGGACCTCACCCCATTTCTAAGAGATCCATAAAGGGGGCGTGCATAAGCGCACCAGCGTGCCTACCGTCCCTGTCTTACTGTCCCCATTTATTTGTATTTACTTCCTTTGTTTATGTATGTGTTCCTAGCTATACTTGTCATCTTGTACATGTTTGACAAACAAACAAATAAATAAATATTTCTTTCATTTTTTAAAAAATGGTAAAGGAATTGGCAAAATAACATTTACTTTTAAATCTGTAATTATAGCTTCATTTTAGTAGATTGACTTTTTACAATTCATTACTTTATTAAATTATTAATGCATTGATTATGTTGAATGTACAGTATTTAAAGACTAAAAAGCATACGATTTCAAACTAAAGTAGACCAATCAACTATTTTTAACAGCATATCTTAAGTTATTTGCAGAATGACAGCAAATGTGGTAAACAATGTGGTATTTCTTCAAGGAACAACAATTAAAAGTATGTAAATCTTATTCTAATTGATTTAGTGAGGAATGAACAATCAATAGCCTTTACATGCAATCTTTCTATTTTTAAATTATAGGGTTTTATAATTTTTTTTCAGTAGAATAAATAATTAGTGCACGAGTAGGTTTATCTCTTCTTGGTTATTAGATATCTGCAGGATTTAATGAAGTGGAAAATTTGACACAATTACAAAAAGTAAGATAGAACCGAGTATTGTATGCTACAACACATTTAGATATATAGTGCTCCTTTTTTCTGGGCTAGTGTGGTTAATTCATTGCTGTCAGTCCAGTTTGATTGATGTTCTTTTTTAGCAGTTTTTTCTCCCACCTGCAGCATTCAATATTGAATCAGAGATCTTATCCATACAAACCAATGACTTTGCTAGCAAGCAAGCACCAAGGGCTGTCCTGTGTTAGGCAGAGTGAGATAGTAATCTCAGGTAGCAAATGCCGAAAGGCAATAAGAAGATGGAAAAAAGAACTATATGATTTTGGTTTTACTAAGGTAGTCAGCAGGAGAGAATGTTATCCCTTCCCTAATGCTAAAAATGAGCTGTTGACTTTTACACAGACAATGTTGAATTTTGTGCCCAGAACAATAGAAGATGTCTTTCGATTCTTTTCTCTGTGTGCCTAATGTATTCTTAATAGTTACGATCACATTGTGAGCTACAGTGTTAGTAGCTGAGTCCATCCATTATACTAAGACACAAAGCACCAATCCTATTGTGGCTTACAATAGGTATAAACCCAGATATGGGGGTGCAGTTAAGATGCTGGGCTGTTGACCAGAATGTCTGCAGATCAAAACGCAAGTACCATGTGATAGAGTGAGCTCCCATTCCTGCCCCAGTTCTTGTTAACCTAGTAGTTTGAAAGCATGCAAAAGCAAGTAGATAGGTTCCACTTTGGTAGGAAGGTAACAGCATTCCATGCACCTTGGTGTATAGGCATGCCAGCCACATGGCCATACTAAAATCTTCAAACAATGCTGGCTCCCTCAGATAGAAAATGGAGATGAGCACCAACCCCATTAGAGTCAGACATGACTGGACAGGGGAAACTTTATATTTTATTTTATTTTATTTTATTTTATTTTATTAAGTATGGTGTATGAGGAGGCACTTAGGGAAGCTCTAGTTGAAGAAGAGACAATGGCTGTAGAGGTCTGTGGGGAGTTTTTTGTCATTCTTATTACTGATGTTTATTAGCTCTATACATTTCACCTTTCCATGCTTTCACCTGGGATGGCAGATCATTTGAAAAGAAAGTATCTAGAACCCTGATAGCAAACCTATGGGACGTGTGCCACAGGTGGCACGCGGAGCCATATCAGAGGGCACATGAGCATTGCCCCAGCTCAATTGCAGCATGCATGTGTGCACTGGCCAGCTGATTTCCGGGCCTTCCGGGCACACGTTTTTGCCCTCCTAGAAAGCCTCTGGAGCCTGGTGAGAGCAAAAAAAAGGCCTTCCGTGCCCATCGAGCCATCACGTGCCAAAAGTGGGGGGAGTGCAGGGGGGGTCGCATGGCATGCATGGGGATGGGGTGCATTGACACACACACACACTCCCCCCCCACTTTTGGCATGCGACGGCAAAAAGGTTAGCCATCACTGATCTAGAGCCTTTGTGGCCAGAATAAATATATCAGGCTTGCAAAGCAAAATAGGTTATCCAATATATAAATGTATAAATAAATAAATAAAATATGGAATACTGTCAGATCCACCAGCTTCGGCCTGGCACGTTGTTGGCATTCTAGGGAAGGAAGTGGGGAATAAATGGCAATAAAGTTGAGGAAGAACAGAGAATTTTGGGATCTGGTTTGTACTGGCGCCCTGGCAACTTGAAGGCCATTTGCCCTGAGGGTGGAATTTCACCAGCCCAAACACCTCAGACTTTCTCATAACATCTCAGCGGTGAAAGCAGGGATTTTAGTTCTGCATTGGTGTATTCTCTATCAGACTGGGGCAGGTCTGACAAATGTGTTTTGGCTTTCCACATTGTCATTATGTAGAAGCAATAAAGTAATTAGGGATATGATGCCTATATAATCACCTACAGGTAGTCCTCAACTTACGACCACAATTGAGCCCAAAATTTCTGTTGTTAAGTGAGACATTTGTTAAGTGAGTTTTGCCCCATTTTAAATCACTGCAGTTGATAAATTAGTAACCTAGTTGTTAAGCGAACCTGGCTTCCCCATTGACATTGCTTCTCAGAAGGTTGCAAAAGGTGATGACATGACCTTGGGGCACAGCAACAGTCATAAGTTTGAACCAGCTGCCAAGCATCTGAATTTTGATCATATGATCATGGGGATGTTGCAAAAGTCATAACTGAAAAATTGTCATGTCATTTTTTTCACTGCTGTTGTAACTTTGAATGGTCGCTAAATGAACTATTGTAAGTCGACGACTACCTGTAATTCAAAATACGCAATGATTGCTAGTGGGATCCTATTAGGACAGTGCTTTCTGTCATGGCCACTGCCCTGTGCGATATCGTTTCCCTTCTCCTCTCTGCCCCAAGGTGAGACTGGCTCCAACCCATTTGGTCTTTGAGAATGGCTTTAAAACATTGTTTGATGAACTCTTGAGAGTTCTCTTCCTGGAGAGATATGGAGGTCTGTTGAGTGTGGAACCTGCTATATGGCTATATGATAGTTCATTGGAATTCCCTCTCTTATATGATTTTTTTTTCAGCACTTGTATCTTTTAATTTATTTTTGTTGTATTTTATTGGGTTTAAATGTATTTGGATCGTTTTACTATGCACCCATCCAGAATCACAATGTAAGATGAGTGGCTAAAACAATGTGGTAAATAAATGAATAAAATCCCTTTTGCGTGCCACTTTTAACAGGCTTATGCTTTGGGGAGGCTAATAGCGTGTCATGCAATTTTTTTTTAAAGTTGGCTTTCAATATTGATCTTCGGGTTCATTCCAAACTGAAGCATTCCCTTAGTTGAGTACCTTCCTTGGTCAAGATACTTGAATTGGAGTCTCCTCTGCCTTCTGTGACATTGAAAGGGCAACTCTAGAAATTCTTTCTTTGTGGCCTTTTCAATGTTCATTTCCTGTTGATATAGACATCGGCTGTGGATTGGACACACGTGGTACAGAGACACCAGTGGTGAAATCCAATTTTTTTTACTATCGGTTCTGTGGGTGTGGCTTGGTGGCCATGGCAGGAGAAGGATACTACAAAATCTGCATTCCCACCCCACTCCAAGGGAAGGATACTGCAAAATCCCCATTCCCTCTCCACTCCTGGGGGATGGATATTGTAAAATCTCCATTCCAATCCCACTCTGGGGCCAGCCAGAGGTGGTATTTACTGGTTCTCTGCTCAAAATTTCCACTACCGGTTCTCCAGAACCTGTCAGAATCTGCTGGATTTCACCCCTGAAAGACATAAATTTCTGTACTCCCTTCTGTACAAAGATAGACTGTGGAAAATTAAATATTTTTATTTTTGACTTTTATTTACATCCTGCCTTTAACTCCATCCAGTCACCCCAAATACCCAAAATTAAGGGATTGCAGGGTTGTAAAAAGGGAGGGAGTTTTTATTGTTTTTATAAACAACTCAAAGCTGCAATATTTCTAATACTCCTTCCCTGTCCTCTTTTCTGCACAAGAACAACCCTATGAGTTGAGTTGGGCTGAAAGGAAGTGACTGGCCCAAAGTCACCCAGCTGGCTTTTATGATAAGCTGGAATCAGAACTCATGGTCTTCAGTTTCTCAGCTCTCCTTTGCTGCCTTGCTCCTTCCTACCACCATAAACAGAAAGGCTGATGCCACTTAAAACATATTTTCCCATAGAGAAATACGCTGTTGGATTTCATGTGTAAATGTTGGACAGAAGGACACACAATTTGCCTTGGTGGCGCAGTGGTTAGAGTGCAGTACTGCAGGCTACTTCTGCTGACTGCCGGCTGACTGCAATTTGGCAGTTCAAATTGTACCAGGCTCAAGGTTGACTCAGCCTTCCATCCTTGCAAGGTGGGTAAAATGAGGACCCAAATTGTTGGGGGCAATAGGTGACTCTGTACACCGCTTAGAGAGGGCTGTAAAACACCGTAAAGCGGTATATAAGTCTAAGTGCTATTGCTATTGCTATTGTATTGCAACATATTATGGTTCTCCTTCTAGTATCACAGTTTTTCAGAATATCTTATTCCATAGCATTAAGGCAAGCGGAAAGAAAGAGTTCTGTTGTCATTTTGCTTCACAACTGGGGTTATTTTCTGCTTGTAGACTCTTATTTATGGGTCTATCATTCAGTTCCCTCCAGTTCTTCCAAATACTGAACCAGTTTCTAATTAGGTCTTTTTCTAAGTCAAAAAGAGGCTTCCATTTCAATTTTCCATTTGGTGTCCTCTGCAGCAAACATAACAGTTAATGTGACTATACATTTTAGCAACAGTAAACCCTGAAAAAATGACTTTAAAAATTTCTCATCTTGCTTATTTGGTCACATACCACATATTGCTACAACATTTCTTCCCTTTCAGCGTAAGCACGGGAAATTATTTCAGCTAGCTTTATTTTTGGAGTATTACTGGAAGATAAAACTAGTAGAAATCAGGAATCAGTACTGCACTGTAATCTTTCAAGCATGCTTTTTGCAAAATGCGAGGGGGAAAGTCCGTATTAAAATGGCAAGCATGAAGTACAGCTCAAAAGAAAAATTGATTTCATGCCTGTTGTACTTGACAAGTTATTTTAGAATGGAATATATGGACTGTCACTAAACGGTGTAAACTATTCTTTGTTGGCTACAGATAAACAGATCTCAGAAAATACCTTTTTTTTCCTGAAAGGATCCGGCAGAATATTGAATCTAAGCATTTTTTTTGCCAAGGGACTTTTGCTTAATGCTTACAAAACTGTGCTTTGCTTTATCTCACTTAGAAAAGCCCAGGACAATAAAATGTGGTTCATGTGGAAAAGCGTGGTACAGGTAGTCCTCAACTTATGACCACAATTGAGCTCAAAATTTATGTTGTTATGTGAGAAATTTGTTAAGTGAATTTCGATCCAATTATGACTTTTCTCACCACATCTGTTAAGTGAATCACTGCAGTTCTTAAATTAGTAACATGGTTGTTAAGTGAATCTGGTTTCCCCATTGCTTGTCAGAAATTCGCCAAAGGGGGTCACAGGATTCTGGGACATGCAACAGTCATAAATGTGAGTCAGTTGTCAAGCATCCGAATGTAAATCACGTTACCATGGGGATGCAACAATGGTCATAAGTTTAAAAAGTGATCATAAGTCACTTTTTTTAATGCCACTGTAACTTTGAACGGTCACTAAGTTGTGTTGTAAGTCGAGGACTACCTATATTTCTAAGAGCCAGATGGGATAGTGCTTTGGTTCTGGGCCTTCCTTTAGTGACCCAAAAAGGCCCTCAAAGGAGAACTGATATACCGGTACTACCCTGATGTCAAGGAAATCAGGAATCCAATCAGTTCAGATGAATATATAGATTTATTATATGCTACAGATTCTCTATAGGAATCTGAACTACTAATGGTAAAGCAAGTTGGCAGTTGATAAGAATCAGTGGAATTCAAGGTGGGCTGGACTTACATCTCTTGTGAGTGTGAAGGGATTCAAGGATGATGATGCACTTAAACCCTCTCTCGGGCTCAACCTGGTAATCTCCTATATATAAAGTAGCTGCCCATGCCACAGTATAAATGTTCACAAGCATTTTACAAGTTACGGTTTGAAGAGAGGGGGCTTGAAACTAATTTACCTCTTTTTACAATACTTTTATTTATACTATTTAAACACTGTCTAAAAATGAAAATAGATGGAAACTCTCAGTTACTACTTGCTGATTTGTTAAAAGTATCAGAAGGATAAAAAGAATGGCTTTTTCTATGAAAGTGAAAATACAATAACATTGTCAGATGAAAAAGTAGATTGATCGCGGGGAACTCAAATTATTTATAGAGCCAAGTACCACCCTCGAATGGAAGGCTCAGAAAAAGCTAAGGTACCAATAGTTTTATCTGTTCCAGTGGTGGGATTCAAAAATTTTTACTACTGGTTCTGTGGGCGTGGATTGGTGGGCGTGGCTTGGTGGGCGTGGCAGGGGAAGGATACGGTAAAATCTACATTCCCACCCCACTCCAGGTCAGCTGGGACTCGGAGGCAGAGCATAGATGGGGGTGGGGCCAATCAGAGGTGATATTTACTGGTTCTCCGAACTACTCAAAATTTCCGCTACCGGTTCTCCAGAACTGGTCAGAACCTGCTGAATACCTGATCTGTTGCTATATGCTGCTCATTTTTGTCTAAAGGTCTTCTAGTCATTTCAAGATAATTTTTCATCTATTTAACATGAAATTAATGGAACAAGGAAGTCAAGAACCTCTCCCCTCATCCAAACCCCTGACTTAATAGAAATACCAGTTTGCAGTTGAAAGCATGCATTTCCTGAACAAATCTGCCAGCCCATCCTGATATTAAATGCATGCAACTCAAGCTAAATCTCACAGGGAGCCATAATAATATAGCACCACTAACAAGCTGCCTGTTTTTCCTGCCCTATGAACTTACCAGCTCAATTAGTCCCAACTGACTCCTCCCACCAACAAGAGCAGTTAAACCAATCAGAAAGTTTCCTAATTGCCTTGCTTAATGTTATCGATGATCCCCAGTGTGCTGCTTTCTTAAATAAGTCAAATTCATAAACTACATTTATTACTGACTTACATCTCTGGCTTGTTAGGAGAGGACCTAGTCACGGATCCTCTAAAAATAAATAAATCACAAACTCAGTTTTCTAGTTCACTTGACTTGCATCAGCACGAGAATCCAACAACAGTGATGATTGTTGTATTTCTTATTATTTGCAAACTAGTCTTACGCCAACGCACTTGAAAGAAAATCTTGTTCAGTATAACTAAAATTCATTGTATATACTCCTGTGTTCTCAGGTTTACTATGATCATTCATTGTTCCTTTTTAAACAGCAAGAACAATAGTAACTGAATGCATCTTGGAGAGAGTAATTTATCCAAGTACCACTTTATTTAAATTAGACTTATGGAAGAATAGAAAACACATTTCTTCCGTACATTATTTGCAGAAAGATTTAAGAGTAAAGTTTCAAGAGATTTAAGAGTAAAGGTCCTGAAGAACTTCTGTCTGAAGCCCAAGTAATGGGATTATGATTAAATTAACTTGCAGGTATTCTGACAATAAATCGTTCCTCTTCAACAGCACTAGAAATAGAAGCATTTGGTCACCACTCTTCTGAAGGATTTTAGTATATGATGGATAGCACTGGAAAAAAAATCACAGATAATTCATACCATATTGGCTAAAATTAAAACATGAATATTTTATAGATATGATTATAGGATGAAAAATACCACATGGCACTCAGACATTTCCACATACTAAAAATAAAAGAGAAAGAGATGCTAGAATTGATCTTGACTTGACTAGACCACAGTATAGAACTGGCTTTCCATATTGTTTCATCTCCTAGTCTAGCCAATAGCACTGAAATTCCCAGATGGCCTCCTTAATATGATTTGATTGCTTATTTGTACCCTATGACTATCATTAAGTGTTGTACATTTTGATTCTTGAAAAATGTATTTTTTCCTTTGCATACACTGAGAGCATATGCACCAAGACAAATTCCTTGTGTGTCCAATCACACCTGACCAATAAAGAATTCTATTCTATTCTATTCTATTCTATTCTATTCTATTCTATTCTATTCTATTCTATTCTATTCTATAGGAGATCTTGCAATTTAAAGGTGATAGGTCACCACCTTAGCAAGTTGCTAGTAACCAAAGGCCTTAATACCCAGGTAAGGTTCAAGAATGTTCTGTGATTCATTATCATGGGTTTCCAAGCTAGTCTGGATTATAGAATTTCTACTAAATAACTGCAAGGTCTTAATATACAGAATAGAGTCAGAATATACAGATAGTCCTCAACTTATAACCATTCATTTAGTGTCCGTTTGAACTTACAGCAATATTGAAAAAAATGATTTATGACCGTTGCAGCATCCCCAAAATCACATGATAAAATTTGGACACTTGACAAGTGGTTCAAATATATGACAGTTGCATTGTCCTGAGGTTATGTGATCATCTTTTGCAAGCGTCCGACAAGCAAACTCAATGGGCAAGCCAGAGTCACTTAACATCCATGTTATTCACTTAAGCTCTGCAGTGATTCACTGAACAGCCATGGCAAGAAAGGTGGCAAAGCGAAACAAAACTCACTAAACACCTGTCTTGCTTAGCAACAGACGTTTTGGACTCAATTGCGGTCATAAGTGGAAGACTCCCTGTATTTGGTGGGACAGTCTAAAAACTGAAGTCAGATTTTTCTCTTTCCTTTCTGCAATCCAAAAATATAAGCTCACATTTTTCTTCAGGGGAAATGTTTCCGGAATGACTTCAATAGCTACTTATGCACATAGCCTTACTATCACCCTTTCCAGGAGACAGGACCAGATACATTCATTCTACTTTATTGTAAAGCTACATAAATAGAATCTAGCAAGCCTAATAGTATAAATCTCCAGCCATCTCTTTTACAGCCTGACAAGTTAGGGTGGATTCTTTCTAGTTTCTTTCTCTACCCTTTAGGGAGCACCCTCTTTTAACTGATCATTTCCTAGGCACCATGTCTTTGCTTCTTCCTCCCACATATGCCAAGGTCATTCACATCCATATACCACTACCAATATTCATAATATACCTTGGATGTTTGCTTTGTTTTGACACTTGGTACCCCTGCACTACTGCCTTCTACAGAAACAGTGCTAAAGTGACACCTAGTGACAGAAAAGAAGCATTAACATAGCAGCTGCAGCAACCCCAACACGGAAGGGGGAACCTGCAGGTCTGATTCACCAGAGACTGGCCCAGACTAGCAACCCTGCCTCATTTGAAGGAACACAAAATCAACCTGCTCTACTAGTCATATGAATTATCCCTCAGAAAGTATTTTATTTTGCTTCTCTTTGAATCAGCTCTTGTGCATCACCTGATGGTGTTTCTGCACAGAAATGGAATCATATAAATGGTTTTCATGTGGCCTCCATAGAATTCCAGGGTTGGAAAAGACCTGGAAGGTCTTTAAACAGATTGTACAAGTAACCACAGTAAACCAATTTAAGAGACTAAACCAAAATAAAACATGCTATAAATATTTTGAAAAGAACCCAAAATTGAGGCTCATTTGTTATCAGATGCTGAGCAATCTGTTAAATTGGCTTTCACGCTCACTATACATAGCACTGAAGTTCATTTTTTTACTCTGGAATGATACAAGCTTAGGCTGTCTAAGCAACTCTCAAAAATGCAAATGATACATACCTTTTGCACAGTCCAACAGTCCAAAGAAAACTGTAGAGGCACAATAACTCTTAATATATAAACATTCATAGCTTGTTATAAATATGGTCACTAGGCAAGTTTATTTTTCTCCCAGATTATAACTTCAATAAATACTTGGATGCTGGACTAGAATAGACAGACTAGATAGTGAAACAGTTTTCTTGGTCAGTTTATTAGATGGGACTGGACATTTCCAATAAAAATGGAAATTCTTTTATCTGCTCCGTGGTTCCTTTGGGAAAGCCCCACATATGGTTTTCATCAACATATCCTTTCATTCAAGGCAGGAGAAACAATCAAGTACTATGCATGAGGTTACCATTCAATGGGCATAAATTTATTTAATTGGCATTGTCTTAAGAAATTGACTGAGTCCGACAGGAGAAGGGCGGTATAAAAGTCAAATAAAATTGAAAATTGAAATTGAAAAATGCTTAGCAGCTCATTGATGGTCTAATTATAACCCTGTGGACATCCATTCAGAAGGAAGTCATAGTATGTCTAATAGAAGTTACTCTGATGTAAATGGCTATTCACTGCAGCTTGCAAGAACAATTCCAAATAAAACTACAGAGACAAATCTCTTTCTGCCCCCCCCCCCATTGTGTGTGTGTGTGTGTGTGTGTTAAATGGGGTTTTATTGACAAGTAGTGATGTAGTCAAAATGAGATTAATATGCTTCAGTGGCTGTTTCCCAATTCGACAAACATCTTACTCAGTGAACACCTTGCTATACCACTGAATGGTGACTGTATAGCCAGACTTCGAAGTAGCTTCTGAAGTGTGAGAATACATATTTAAAGTCTCCTTTCATTTTATCCACACAACAGCAACTCGGTGACATGTCTCATAACAACCAGTCTAAGGTCATCCATCTCAACCCAACATTTTTACTATAACACTACATCAGATCGTACCACCAGCTAACTCAAATAACATCAGTGAAAAAAAGGGATTCCAGAGACTTAGATGTATGTGCACATTCAATTAACTTAGGAAATAGACTCTGTTTTTTAAAAAAACAACAGACTGTTTTTTATCAAGCTTCCCATGAGCATAGAACTCTATGCATGAAAGCCTTTCACAGGTTATGATTAATGTATGTGAGTGAGGGGATGAGGTAAGGGAAAGACCCATTGATGTGAATTCCATATGTTTGCTCCATCTATAAACTAAATATATGATGCATGTGTAAAGTTGAATAATTACATAACCATATGGTGACTATAAAGTTAGAACACACAGTAAGCAATTGCTCTTAACTGCATCCTGGAAAATATGTAAACATGTAACATTTTCTTTCTCAGAAATCAATAATATACTACAGAATAAAGTAGTAGCTCCGCTGCAGGGGTGAAATCTACTTACCTTTGCTACCGGTTCAGGTGCGCTCCTGCGTGGGAGCACACGCATCTTCTGCGCGTGTGCAGAACCTTCTGCGCATGCACAAATAGGGCAGGTGGGCGGAGCCTCCCACAGCCAGTGCTACCGGTTCGGTGAGACAGATAGAACCGGGGGAATTTCACTGCTAGTCTGCTGTCCTTGAGAAGTGTTGGTCTACGACTTCCAGAATTTTCAGCTATCATACTTATCATTTCATTCTTTCACCTGCCTAAAACCCTACCATTCTGAGCTCCCTGCCTTACTGTCTTCTATGATGGTTCCTGTATTCTAAGTCAAGGAATTGTTCCTTGACTGGATGCTAGATACATTGACTGGGAAGACATCTGGAGCCTATCAAATCACTGGAAGGCTGAATGCCTGACTGAAATTGTCTCACAACAAGCTCTCATTAAGCATCATATTTATACGTAGGGCAGAAAATAGAAGCCAAGTTGTGTTAGTTTCTCATCAGGATTTGGACAGTATTATGGCCAATCTTAGCCTTAATCCTGTACAGGAAGAGTTGATCTATTGAGCATGGGAAAGAGCCCACTGCTTTAACTCTTCATTGGTTTAATAGGCTGCTTTGCTTGGAATTTGTTTGTGACTCTTCAACTATATGAATGCAATCTGAATATTCCTGGTATGCTTGTGTGTAGTTGGAGAAGGGTATCTCTGCTTGATGTTAGCTCTTCAGTAAATATAACAGGCAGATCAACCTATTCACTTCTCTGCAAGGAATTATTTCCAGTTCCACAGAAATAAAATTGCAGGACAAAAATTTAAATTCCCACTTCTTCCGCCCAGTTTTGAAAATCCAAGCATATTTTTAATTCAGTGGCAAAAACTACAAAAACTACTACAGTATGACATTATATCAGTTCTGAAGACGCTTCTTGCATAAGAAATAAGCAAAATATTTTCAAAGAAAAAACCAAGTTGCCTTTTGAAAAAAGCACCTTTGGGTTAGATCTTGAAAGGCCAACACTAACTCTCTCCCCAATGTGTGTGCAATGAACACAAAATCTGAATGCCTGTTGCAATACAATTGTATTGATACATGGATGCATGTACACAATATAGATAGAATCGCAGTGAAGAGGATTTTCAAGCAATTTGCTGAAATTTTCTTTGAGTTTTGTCTGTGATTATGTATTTCTATGTAGCATCACATAATCTTGGCTGATCTTTAACAAGATCAGGAAGATGACTTGGTTAGAGACTTCCAGGTAATTTTAAGATTGAATATAAAGTACAACTTTAAAAAAAATCTGTGAAGAAAACCAAGTCAATCAAGCCATTTCTGAATTGTTGCTGAGAAACATAAATGTATTTATTTTTATGTATTTATTAAATTTTATGCCATCCATCTCCCCAGTAAAGTGTCTCTGGGTGGCATAAAATAGATACGCTCATGAGATTTTTCATGAGATTTTTTTTCTGGGTGATAGTTTTTATTTGATTAAATATATGTTCATGTTACGTTTTCAATCATAATTTTTTTATTTAATATTTGCTTTTTTTAAAAAAACTTAGTTTAAAGCAGAAAAAGCCTATACAAAGCTTATAAAAATAAGACTCAGAATCTGCTTATACTACTTCAAATGCTGCCTTATTTCCAGAACCATGATAGTTTGCTGTTATCAATCTTTGCAATGAGAACAGAGAAACCACTGAAGCTTCAGTAATATAGCCATGGAAGAGGGCAATAATTTATCATTGCTGTAGTAGTTCAGTCCCAGATGAACCATTTGCTAATTTATTTCCATATGTAGCTAGCAGACAGATTAATCAAGCATTCCGTTCTAAAACCTGGATTGTAGTTTACCCTTTTATCAGACAAGAGGAGCATAAGGCTATACAACAAAACAACAATTCCAGTTGAAAGGTATTCTGTCAAGTTTAATGTTTGCTTAAAATAAATGATTTTAGGGGGAAAAAAAGTGTGGAGCAAAACCAAACCTCAAAATAAACATTTTAACTATAATTGAGGCAGACCAAATTATTTAGAGGATGAGCTACTGTATAACAATTCCTAATTTTAGTGCCCGAGTCCACTTCTTTGTTATCCAGTATAGCAGCTAGATTAATTACAGAAATGTCAGCATTTGATCACTAGCAATATTATTGTGATTATCCTGTCATTGTTTCTGCTAGTGGGTTTTCAGATTATGGTTGTATGGCTATTGTTAATTTTAATTCAAAAGCTGCATTACTGATACAGGCAATCGAGTCTCACATAATTAAACATATTTGGTCTATGTGATTTATTCAAAATGGGATATTTTACAGTGAAGAAAGACCAGGCTGCTATGTGGGAATATGACTGCCTGTAGAAGGAAATATTATTTTAGCACCAATAGTGATACTAAACAGGGCAGACCATGTCCCAGGGATAACTTTTATTTTGTTTTTATTTACTTGTATCCTGCCTTTATTATTTTCACAAATAACTCAAGATGGATCATACATTTATATATATTTATTTATATACATTTATGATGAGAGCTAAATAGCTTGAAATAGATCTATACTAGTCTCCCTTCATTTCTTTGTCAAATAAAAAAATATAATAT
>JANHFK010001933.1:176665-187967 GCA_036250565.1 Sibynophis collaris | reverse complement strand
GTCTTACCTATATCAGGTAACCCAATGTCCTAGTACTTAAATAATAATGTAAGAATTTTGTGTATTTTTTCAACTTTTTTTCATTACAGGTTTGTTTGGAATGTAGGCCTTGTCAGATCCAAGTAAACAATTTTTCATCTGCAAAAATCCAGATGAACCCTAGTTGGTAGCATTCATTCCTTGAGCCTGTATCTGCATACTGTATTATATAGTATATGCCATGCAAATGATCCATTAGCAAATGATATTTGCTAATTTTTCTTTCTCTTAATTTCCACTTACATGCACATGAGTTGATTACTTAGTGCTTGACAGCTCTAATTCATAAAATATGAGTTTGTACAATTGAAAAGATACAGTAGTTTTAGATGCTGAGGATAGTTTTAGCTCTAGAATGGCACAAGTTGCAAAGAACCATTTAAACTTCAAATCTTATAACCTAAGATGATATTAATCATATCTGCTGTCTATTTAAGTCTATTGGAGGTTAGAAACTGGTCAAATCATTCCAAGTCCAGACTGACTGATTTTAAGAAGGTGGAGGTGGAGAAGAGGAAAAGGAGGAGGAGGAGGAGGAGTGGAAGGGGAAGAGGAGGATTCTTATACCTATTATGTTGTTACATGTAAGAGATAAAATAGAAGTAAATGCTCAAAAAAAGTTGTATTTGTTTCAATAAAGGCACTTATAGTAGATATGTCAATGTAAACATATGAGTCCTCAGTGGTTTGTCCCAGAATATAAATTCAGGGAAGATTGTATGAAATTACGTAAATATTTTGCCTAATAGGAGTAACAACCACATGGTCACTGAGCCAAGGTGGCATAGTGGTTAGAGTGCAGTACTGCAGACTATTTCAGATCTGCAGTTCAGCAGATCGAATCTCACCAGCTCAAGGTTGACTCAGCCTTTCATCCTTCTGAGGTGGGTAAAATGAGGAGCCAGATTGTTGGGGGCAATATGCTGATTCTGTAAACCGCTTAGAGAGGACTGTAAAAGCATTATGAAGCGGTATATAAGTCTAAGTGCTATTGTTACGGTTTGTAAACTAAAACCTGAAATTCCATCACTCTTAGAATGGTTTGGTATTAGGTATGTATATGTGAAAATGTCAAAAGAATGATAGATGTTCAGCTCCAGTAATCCTGAGATAAATGGAAATCTCTATGGCAGCCCTTTGTTTTCCCTTTTGCTTTATATGAGTAGAAAAAAAATGGATTTTCTATTCAGAATTTCCACATAATAGTATGGATTTGCAGTAACGTTATGAAATGGTACCGTTCTAAAATGTCTTCCTTCCTAAAAGTTATATTTCAAAAGCCAAGCGTTTGCAGCTGTTCTTGGTAAAACAATATTGTTTTCCTCTTTCTCATCTCAGTGCAATCTTTGTCCTCAGCTTTATTGTGCATGATGAATTCACTATATTCTGTTGTCACTTGGTTTCGTCGGAGAATAGGAGTGTACTAAACTCCATGTCAGATAATCAGAACTGGAGATGCTGTACAAGTCAAGCCATTCAGACCCTTTGGTCTGGATTATGTGTCTTGCTTATTTGTCCTTCTTTATTGTCTTATATCTTGTGGTGGAAGAAATAAATTAGCATGAGGTTCAGCAAAAGGAAGTGTGAAGTAAAATGGCTGAGGGAATGTGAATTGCAGAACTTACATACAGTGTATAAATCTGAAATAGAATATTAATGTACTTAAATAGATCCTGGAATGTATGGTATCTGTATAGCTGCTATCAGTAGTGGGTTCCACTTATCTTTGTAATGGTTCGGAACCAGGAGCGCTCACATAGGGCACTTCTGCGCATGCACAACGCGTCCATGATGACATCCAGGTGGGCGGGCAGAGCCTCCCGCCGCTGCCACAATCGGTTCACACGATCTGGGGCAAACCGGTAGAAACCCACCACTGGCTGCTATAGATCTCAGGTTCTTTTTTAAACCTTCAAGGAACCTATGCAATTTCTTCAAGACATTGATGTATTACCAGAATTTTTGTTATATTCTGTTATTCTGTTTATTCTGACTGTTTGGACCTCCCAGGCTCCATTTTCTCTGGCAGAGGCACTGTGGGCCAGTCCATCACTGTTTCCAGGGTGGCCCCGCAGGTCAGAACTTGAGTTTGACACCCCTGCATTAGATAATAGAGAGGAAAGGCAGAAATAACTAGGCAGTCCCACAAAAAAACTGTCCTCTGCTACTTAAGACTTTATAGGGATAGCTAGATTCTTGAACTGAACTTAGAAGCTATACGAGTAGTGGAGTGCTGTGCAGATATATTGAGATGTTCCCATTATTACTAGCTACTTGCTTTCCTAATCAATTGGTTACAGGATACTCTTAGGGCAATAATCTCTTGTAGATTATATTGCAGAATCTAGCCAATTTAGTGATATCAGTGGTGACATGAATGATTATGAACAGACTTCCTGATCCAGAAACAGGTATGATTGGCAAACAAGATGGAAGTATTTAAAGGTTTTCCTGGTTGCAATTACTACCAGCTCTTCAAGCTAGATCAAATGAATATAATTATTTACTAGTGCCCACTTTCCTTAACATATAAGAAGTGAAAAGTATCCTGGTTCAGAATGGCACCATAAATGGGGAAATTAAGTCATTTGTTGAAATCATGCATATAGACTGGTGTTAAACATACAGAGCTACTTAACAAGATAAACTTTGTAAAGTAAGGTGATCGGTGGAAAAATTTGAATTCTCCCTTCCAGAACTTGATGCCGTTAATCCAAGTCAAGCCATCTCATTCTGGTGGCTTATTATGCAGATAGGCCAGCATTCTGAAACAAACCGGGCTATTCCGAGTTATACATCTTTGGCTAGAGACAGGCCATTTACCATGGCATACTGCATGGAAGTAAGCCCCATGAATATAGCCATAAATGTTTCTCTAGGTTGCTTCCAAGATTTGCTTCCATAAAGCAAATTGTTTGCTTTTGAGGAAGTGCTTTTGCATTTTGCACGAAGAAAAATTTCGTCTATTGAATTTAGTCATTCATTTCTTTGTGGAGTTTAAAATCTGAGGAAAATAACACCCAGTCATTTTAAAGTATGCTTTTCTATTTTCTTTGTAGTGTTGAGATAGTTTCTTCAATAAATATAGAATCTCATTTATTTTAGAAAACAATTTCTCCACTCCCAAATCTTGAGTTATTGTTATTGTGAAGCTTTGCCTGCAGATTCTTTTGAGCAACTTAATCTTGACACGTCCTAGTTTCTCCATCAGTGAAGTTTCTATTCTTCCTTTAATGGTTTTCAGGTTTACTCTATTACTACTGTGATTACACAAAAAGTTTTTAAAATGATCAAGCCGTTAATTTTACTAGCAACATCTATTTTTTCATTATCACTATAGACTTTAATTATATCAGAGAAATGTGTTAGCATAGATGCAGATTTAGAAACTGATAGGATACCTGATTAAAATTCTGCTAGCACTCTGTTTAAAACGTAAATACAACATAATTTTAGATAAAATCCATTTGCTAACGTTTTTCTTCAGAACAGAATTAGAAAAAAGGAAGGTAGATAGACATTATGAATATCTGTGCTGCCTAGCTGAAACACATAAAACTCAAAAACATTCAGATCCCATTTTAGAGTAAAACAACACAGGATATTTAGGTTATCAAGGATTTATAAAAGGTTCTTCTATATCGACATAACATAAGGTCCAGCAGAAAGACAAATCTCATCTCTTTATAAATCTGCATAGCCAGTCAGATGTCTAGGTCATCTAGATAATTTATGATGCCTTCTGGATAACAAACCATCTTCTCACCTGAAACACAGTATTTAAGTTTTAGATCACATCATAAGATGGCCTGTTCAAGGGAAAAAAGCATGAAGGGAGGGCAACATAGAAGTATACCAAAACTTCAATTTAACGGCTCATTTGGCGGGAAGGGGCATTCATTAAATCTCAATTTATGTCACTAATGTAATTTACACTTTGGTTAAATTACATAATTGACATTTTTATATCATTCATATCCATTTATGTCAATTACATAATGATGCCAATTATACAGAAATGACATGTCCTTTGTTTTGGGGTGAATTCTATTTGTCCATTCCATGGAGTAGTAAATGGCTGGACAAAGGTCACAACAGACTAGCATACCTTAAAACAAATCTGATCACAATCACCTTACAACTTTTACTTTCTCTTGGAGAGGAGGGATTCTCCCCAGATTGATTCTCCATTAAATCATAGATTTCAACATTCAGTCCAAATTTTAGATACATTTAGCAATAGCAATAGCACTTATTAATATTTAGCAATATTCCTCCAAAGGCTGTAGGATTTTTGACCATTTTCGTCTAGGTCTGGTGAGAGACAGCTACAACAGCATCTAAAAGACCACAAGTTGTCCATTTCTGGTTTTAGGAATAAATAGTAATAGCAAAAGCACTTAGACTTATATACCGCTTCATAGTGCTTTTATAGCCCTCTCTAAGCGGTTTACAGAGTCAGCATATTACCCCCAACAATCTGGGCCCTCATTTTACCCACCTCGGATTGGAAAAAGTATCTGAATGGTTTATATGGGAAGTCAACTGTGGACTAATTCAGTAATGGAGCACCATTTTCTAACAAGGGTCAAACAGAAGAAGGTAGGCAGCACCACATCAATTAGGTGGTGGATTAAGAGATGAGTGGTACATAGATATATGAGAAGCCAAGATGAACCATCTCAGTTCTAACAGATAAATGCTTCATGGAGTGTCTTGCAAATCTTTCTCAGCTGAAAACTGCATTTGACTTTTGAGAGAAACGTAGAGGAGAGGAATATAAAAGCATGTAGGTGGAGTCCAAACCAACAGCATGTTTTCATTCACACTGAAACACTTACTCATATTTATATTTATTTCATATTTATTTCCTGTAATTCTGGAGGGAAGGAGAGAAGGATAGTTGGCAGCAATTTATCTCAAGACATCTCAAGGAAGATTCCAATGGTACACAGAAGAATTCATGATGCCATCACATGCCCACCAGCAATGGAGTCCTGAGTCATGGCCACAAATTGGACTGATTCTTTCCGTCACTGCGTTGTCACAAGGCAACAAACAGAAGATGCAGCAAACACAACTCCTTCCGACTCCTTTCCCAGCCGGTCACCTGACCTCTTCTTCAAGAGTTGTAGTGAATTCCTGGAGTTATACTCATTGTAACAGGCTGAGAAGAAGAAACAGATGGAAAGAGCAGAAATGGCTGGATCTCTGCCTGAAGAAGGCTGAAAACATCTAATTATCTCGTGATCATCCTCAGATCAGAATTGGCCTACAGAATCCCAGTTGTCTATAATTGATTATTATTAAGGGAAATCTTTACTGGTATTTTATTTATTTTGTTTTATTTATTTGTCAAGCATGTGTGAGAAAATAAGTATAGGTATAAACATAACATAAACATATCAGTATAAACTGGTATAAGTATAAACATAAGAATTGAGTATGAATAAATGGGGACAGTAGAACAGGGACGGTAGACATGCTGGGGCGCTTATGTACACCCCCTTACAGACCTCTTAGGGAAGGGTTGAGGTCCACAGTAGACAGTCTAAGGTTAAAGTTTTGGGGGTTTAAGGATGAAACCACAGAGTCAGGTAGTGCATTCCAGGCATTGACCACTCTGTTGCTGAAGTCGTATTTTCTGCAATCAAGTTTGGAGCGGTTTACCTTAAGTTTGTATCTATTGTGTGCTTGTGTATTGTTGTGATTGAAGCTGAAGTATTCATTGACAGGTAGGACATTGTAGCAGATAATTTTATGTACTATGCTTAGGTTGGACCGAAGACAGCGAAGTTCTAAGTTGTCTAAGCCCAAAATTTCAAGTCTATTGGCATAAAGGTATTCTGTTGCAGAGGAGAGGACGACTCTTCTGATGAAATATCTCTGGACTCGTTCGATTGTATTAATGTCCGATATGCAGTGCGGGTTCCAGACAGATGAGCTGTATTCAAGAATTGGTCTAGCAAAAGTTTTGTATGCCCTAGTTTGCAGTTCAATATAACCGGTGAATAAGGTATGCAAGATTAGGTTAACAACTCTTAATGCCTTTTTGGCAATGCTGTTACAGTGAGCTCTGACATTTAGATCATTTGAAATGAGTGGTCCTTGACAGAGTTCTTGATTGTTTAGTTCTTGATTGTTGGTCTAGTATTAATCTTACTATTAATCTCTGCTCATATGGATGCTGATTGTTAGCGGGAAGACGATTTAGTCTTTTTGTTTCCTTTTTGACTTTTTGAGTGTCTATTTTGAGTGGTATGTAGGTGTCATTTATCTCTATGTGCCTGTTGTTGGCTGATGTGTCTGAATGCCAGGCTTCTAGGAATTCTTTGGTGTTTTTTTGATCCAGGACGCTCAGTTTCCCAATTAAAATGATGGTTGAATCTGTCCATGCATTGTGAAATTAAGATTTCATCATATCTTCTGACTGCTAGTTGTTATTCACTGATGCCAAACCCAAATAAACACAAGATGACTTGGTTTCACAGGATGAAATGACTGATCTACTTCTAAGAAGAAACAAAGCTGCATTGCTACTAAGTAGGGCTTATTAAAACTGGACTGCAAACTGAGAACAATCACTAGATGGTGGCAAAGAGTTAGGGGGCTTTTCTTGTATGCGTGCTGCCATTTAGTGGTCGTCCAGAGTTTTATATCAAAAATGTGTTGTTAAAGACCATGCAGCCATGTTGATTTTCCTGATGTACATGGTCAAAATTTTATTCGTTCTTATTTGGCCCATTATTGATAAATAATAGCTGTTATCCTGGACTTTTGTGAAGCTTATTCTCGAATAAGTGGGCTCAACATTACAGTCTTTACTCTTTTTAACCCTTTACCTAAAAGAAAAAGAGAGAAATCCAGCATTTTCCAGTCTTCCCTTTGTTTGAATTATAACAGAAACAAGATGATACCAGATAATTATGTGAGAATATTCTGCCTGTGAGTCCACACTGAGGAAGTCACCTCAAAAGAGGCTGAATGGGCATTTCTTTCCTGCCCTTGGGGAATTCGTAAGAAGAAATCCTTTCCAAGCTGTCATCTTCTCCCATCCTTCAAATCATGTGCCCTACCATTCAGGCAAATTGGCCTGCAGGGATTATGGTGATGGGCAGAGGTGGGGGTAGATGGAGGTATTAGAGAAGAGCCCTAAAATTCATCCTTGATGTAGCATTTAGGCCCAGGGAAAAATATTCTAAATTCACATTAATGTGAACTGGTTTTGTGCTTAGAATTTATCATTTGGAATTAATTCACAAAGCCTCCCCCCCTCCCCCCGCTTTTGATGCTTATCAAAAAGTTACTATTTCTAATTTAGTATGGGGACAGATTTTCCTGTGGGTTGGATCTAAAGGCCTGTGGGCAACATCAGAGTAATGAAATTACTTTTAGTTGGGTTATATGCAGGGGTGAAATCTACTTACCTTCCCTCCTGGTTCGGAAGTGTGCCACTGTCACGTCCTATTTTTGATCCTCTGCGTAGGCCTAGAAGATTTTGCGCATGCACAGAGGGTTAAAAACTACCTGGGCAGGTGGGCGGAGCCTCGCACTGCTACCGCTACCGGGTTACCGCACTACGCACCGCCACCGCTACTGGCACGCGGGAGCCGGAGAGAACCGGCAAGCTTTCACCACTGGCTATATGTAATAAGCTGTCTCTAATTGCTTTCTAGAGTTTGGCACAGCAGTTGAGGTGCTGGCCTAGAAAGCAAGAAACTCTTCAATTCTAAACCCATTTTAGACTATGAAAATAGCCCAAGTAACCTTGGGCTAGTGTCACTCTCCCTCAGCCCAACCCACCTCACAGGTTATTTGTTGTGGAGAAAAAGATGAGGAGGAAAAATTATGTATGTTTTCTGTCTTGAGTTACTTATAAGTAATAAAGGCAGGATAAAAATCATAGAAATAAAGAAATATAGGTGTTACCACAATAGGAAGACTGAGGGTGGTTCTTTAGACCAGGGAAAATTGATGTACCTTAGTGTGTTATACAGACCTGTGGCAAGACTTGCCACTAGAGTCACCCTGTAATGGTACATGGGAAGGACCTTAAGTGACAGCCAAAGAAACTGGTCAGATCAGAGACAGTATAGTTTGCAGCTGAATAGTGGGTGGGACATGTAATGGTAGGTGAGAAAGCTCTTGAATAACAGAATTAGAAGGAACCTCAGAAGTCTTGTAGTCCAATCCCCTGCTCAAGAAGGAGACCCTATACCAGTGATGGCTAACCTTTTCCAGACTGAGTGTCGAAAGCACGCATGTGTGAGTGTGAATGCACGCCTGTGCGCCCAAACCCCCAAAATGCAATGCGCACATGCCTACACCCTGCACGGCAGAGACACAAAGACCAGCTGGCTGGCGGAAGGCGTGCACACATGCGCAGCAGAGCTGAACTGGGCGATGGCTCATGTGCCATCAGAAAGGGTGCTACGTGTTATCTCTGGCACACGTGCCTTAGGTTCGCCATCACCATGTCAGACAAAAGGCTGTCCAGTCTCTTCTTTAAAATTTCCCAGTGATGGAATATCCACAATCTCTGGAGGCAAGCTGTTTTACTGGTTAATTGTTCTCATTGTCAGGAAATTTCTCCTTAGTTCTAAGTTGAATGTCTCATGGATAAGTTTCCATCCTTGCTTCTTGTCTTGCCTTCCTTCAGGTGCTTTGGAAAATAGGTTGACCACCTCTTCTTTGGCAGCCCCTCAAATATTGGAACACTGCTATAATATCACCCCTGGTCCTTCTTTTCACTACACTAGTCACATCCAATTTCTGCAACCGTTCTTCGTGTGTTTTAGCCTCCAGCCCCCTAATCATCTTTGCAGCTCTTCTCTGCACCTTTTCTAGAGTCCCAACGTCTTATTTATATTGTGGTGTCCAAAACTGGAAAGTTGGGGCCAAGAAATACTGCCTAGGGCGGGGGTGTCAAACTCTTGACGATACATTGTCATCACATGACGTATTGCAAATTCCCCCCTTTGCTAAAACGGGGGTGGGCGTGGCCAGTGCATGATGCATCTGGCCCGTGGCCGCGAGTTTGACACCCCTGGCCTAGGGAATAGTCAGCTACGAAAGCATAGCCAAAACTAGATAATAGGCAGAGAAAGAGGTTCAGAGGGGACTTCTCAGAGTGTAAATGACACTGCGAGACTCGTACTTTCAGACTTGCAGGATTCTAAAAATGTAGTTGATAATGAAGTAGAATGAGTTCATCTGCTTGTGTTTTCTATCCGGTTTGCCCTGCAAGGCTCACATATTCTCAATACATTCTCGACAGAAGAATCTCGGGGAAAGCGTTCCCTAGTGCTAGGCAAGTGTTAATCGGATGTGAAAGAGGGAATAGCAGGAGCCAATCCCCTCGCAAAGCTCTTCCTCCCTCCAGTTAGTGGTTATTCCCTAAGCCCAGCTGATGAAAGATCCAGTTGTGGTTACACAGGAGCGGCCCTTCTTCCCCAGGGCTTTGCTCCGCCAGTTGGATAGCAGTGGAGCAGAAGAAAATAGCCTGTCACGGGTGAAGTTGCCACCCAAATGATTTTCTGAATTGATTAGCTCCTCTCTTCTCCCTGCCCCCATCGTGAATCTCAAGATGGACCAACAAGGATCTGTAGATCCTCATACAGGGGAAGGGACTCTGTGGCTTCCCCCTTTTTAGAAAAAGAGACAAAGGAGAAAAAGGCCGGGTCGGGTGGAAAGGGGGGGCCCCCCAAAACCCAAGAGAGGCACTAAATAACTGCTAGAAAGCAGCACAGATTGTAAGGGAGAGCAGACCACCTTGGGGCCGCAGCTGGTTTTGTCTCTCTGGCTTAAAGGAGAGGCTAGGCCAGCATGCTGGGAAATCCTGCAGACAGAAGAGTTAATTAATAAGGGATGGACAAGCAGGCGGAGAAAAGGGAGGCTTAAATCCCCAACTTTTTCTGGGGGCCAGGCTTCCGAATAAAAGATATGCTAAGCAGGAGCCTGTTACAGAAGCTAGTTATGGTCAGCAATTATTGTACCCATGTAGGCGGAATGCAGAAGGCCGTTTGGGAATAACAGCGCTACAAGCTACGCCAGCAACGTATTCCAAGACTGAGGTGGGCAAGGCCAACTTTCAGCATCTTGTCTCTTTAAGGCCATAAAGTAAAGCCAGGCAAATGCTAGAAAGCCCCATGGCACATATTTTCTTTCAGATCATAGACATGGCATGATGGTACAGCCTGGGCTCTGACTAGTGGTGGGTTCCACTTATTTTCGCTACCCGTTTGCAACCAGGAGCGTGTGTGTGCACGCACTTGCTTCGCTCGCAGGCAGGGCTTTTGCGCATGCGCAGAGTGTCCGTGATGATGTCTGGGCGGGTGGGCGGAGCCTCCCACTGCCACTACCGGTTTGCAAGATCCAGAACGATTTAAACCACAGAATTTTGGTTCTGCTTAGCTAAATAGCTATCCTGCTTAATCCTAAATAAAGGTAGTAAAATCCTATTTTCTTTAACATACAATGTATTTTCATTTCATGTGATCAAATGAATGAAGTTACAATTAATATATTACTAAGGAACAGTTCTCTATAATCTCAAATTGAGAATGAACTGCTCTAAATTTGAATTTGAGATCTTACAGTTTGATTTACAGTTATTCATGATTACAGTCACACTTTTTTATTTGTCACAAGCCCTGATTCTTTTTTTTAAATGTTGTTACCTTGCACATAAATGAGATCAATCATCTGAACCTCGTTAAGTAAATTAGGCTAAAATTGCAAAATTTGAGTTAATTCCTTAAAAAAGGTGACTAAACCAAATCATGATCCAAATTTCACTTTATTTTGAATTATTAATTGGATTGTAGTAATAGTCAAGAATTCGACATACATTTCCATCCTTGCTACACCTTTTAAGAACTGTTAGCATTAAGTTGATTATTTTGATCTAATATACTTTATTCTTCAAGACAGGAATAAATAATTCAACCTTCTTCCGTCTCTTGCAGCTAAGAATTCCATAAAAGAGGTACATCTGCAATTTAAATAACTTTTAGATTACAATTTCATAACGAGAGGACCTATCCAGCTTCAAAGGAAAACGATTACCAACATTTAGTACTCAGGCTCCAATAAAATTACTATTCTTTCATGATGATCATTAAAATACCAAATATAATCTCACCTCTATCAACATTAAAAATGATTTTATACTTTGCAACATAAGGAATGGGTTAAATTACCAGAAATGCAAAATGGAATAAAGTATTTAAGCAATTTGCATTTATAATACTCTGTCATTTTT
>JANHFK010001933.1:152192-163118 GCA_036250565.1 Sibynophis collaris | reverse complement strand
GTCAGCTTATTGCCCCCCACAAACTGGGTCCTCAATTTACCTACCTTAGAAAGGATGGAAGGCTGAGTCAACCTTAATACTAAGTCATTACTATGGTCATTGGCATATCTAAAAGAAAGAAAGAGAGGAGAAACTTGGTTGTTGTTTAACTATTCCCTTGATTGTGTTGTACAGATCTCTTTGATCTTAATAGTTTTTGGGTTTGCCCTTTGGGAGAAATCAGAAGTTGGCAATTTGAATTTGCTGCCCTTGAACTAATGTCAAACTTTCCTCTGAGCAATCAGTTCTTCAGCTTTGTAGAAAGAATAGTTTGTCATTCTGTAGAGGCAAAGAGAAGAAAAAGCAGAAGGTAAGAACAAAAAAAATAAAATAAATATATGGGGATGGTAAAGAAACCAATAACATCCATACCATATTTGGCTCTGGTTCCATATTACATACCGGTAATCCTTTGCTTTTTCCATTGCTAGCCCACATTATCTATGCTGGAATAAGGTCTTCAGTACAAATCTACCCCAACAGATGAATTGATTTTTCCACATAAACACTACCCTAATGATTGAGTCATATACCCTGCAGTGTTTTGGATTCAGTTACAGGTAGTCCTCGACTTATAACCATTTGTTTAGGGACCATTTGAAGTTACAAGAGCACTGAAGACTGGTTTTCACCCTTAACAATCATTGCAGCATTTCCATGGTCATGATCAAAATTTGGAGGCTTGGCAACTGGCGTGTATTTATGACAGTTGCACCGTCCTGACTCATGTAATCACCATTTGTAACCTTCCTGGCTGGCTTCTGACAAGCAAAATCAATGGGAGAAGCCAGCTTCACTTAACAACCATATGATTCACTTAACAACAGCATAAAAACTTGTAAAATGGGGCACAACTCACTGAACAACTGTCCTACTTAGCAATAGAAATTTTGGTCTCCATTGTGATCATAAGTCAAAGACTACCTGTATATATAATTTGAGTAATATCTGCATTAATAGCCTCATACCATTCAATTCACCTTCTGCCTTGTTTTTTATCTTAGCACCCTCTGTACTGTGGTACAATCATTTTATCATATAAAATATTTTTCCTTTATCTTGATCTTAAGCAATTATATGCTAGCATAACTGAAGGTCCTATTAATGAGCACATTTTCTTATGTTGCTTTTCTACATTTATATATCTTACACCTTTCAAGATTGCCACTCAAGGGTGGATTTAAGGATGGGGCTGGACATTATTATGTTCCTAGCATAATTTAAATAATTATACCTGGTATTTATACTCATATATTCCTCCAAAGTATCCCATTTATTGAAGAGTATAATTTCTGTAATAAAAGCTGTAAAAAGTATTGATTTAGTAACTGTAGTAATGATGAAGAATCCACTTTAATTCCAATTGATTATAGGAATTGACTTCCAAGTTAAGTACATTGGAATCAAAAGCTAACTTTAGAACTGTAAGCTTTCCTGACTGAAAGTAGGTTTCAATGAAATTTGCAATAGTTAAACAGTACAGAAATTATATTTAACTTGCACTTACTTTACTGAATTTAATCTCATTCCACAAGTAAAACAGATTTTAAAAACCTATACCAACTAGTGCCAACCATCACCAATTATCATAAAAAGACCTAGGAAAATAACTTAGATACCAAATTAATTTGGTATTAGCTACTTCACAATCCAGAGCAGCATAAATTACATAAATACTGTATATGTTGCTCTTAGAGAAATTTCAACCATACGTTGCAACTTTTTTCCCCTTCAACTATAATAAATTAATTAAGAAAGCTTTAGTGGTCCACTAATTATGCTCTCTCTTTTGGAATGGAGACAAAGAATATGTTTAGGAAGTTAAAAAGGTAGAAACTCAATAATTTGACCAAATAAGAAACCCAAGCTAATAAAAATAAACATGGGGAAATGCCTCTTCTCCATTCATAAGATGTCTGAAAATGATTTGGTGAATAGCTTGAGATGCTTGAAAGAGCAATTTAGCTGTGCAAGTGAAAGTGAGGATTTAAAAAATGCCATTGGAGAAATTGAAAATTGAAATATAGGAACAAGAAAATCATAGGAGAAAGATAGAATCTTGACTGAGCTCAGTTCCTGGAAGCTTACATGAATATTGGAGGGATGATAGTGAAGTAATTTGCCAGTGTGTTCTTCTGTGATTTTTTAAAAAAAAACATACCTACTAGGATTTTAATATGGAAAAAAACTGGGAAATTTCATAGCTCAACCTAATGCCTATTAAAGTAACTGATAAATTGTGGTAAGCTAATATATAAATATATTGGTTGTTTTTTTATCTGTATGTGCCATTACTTCAGGAGGCCATTGGGTTTGTAATAATAGAGATAATTATAGATAAACTAAAACAAATGAAAGAAATTAGAATGGTTATTCAAAAGAGTCACCTTATAACAGCGAGATGGATAGCATATAAATTTAATTAATAAATAAAGTAATTAACAGAACACTGAATGTTTATTTGTAATTGGTTGACCAGTTACGTGCCATCAAGGAGGTGTTGACTCTTAGCAAATAGAGCCATCTTAGAAGTGTTGTCTCTAAGCTGATTTTTAGAAACAGATTTTCTCCACCTTGGTCATTCAAGTGTTCCAACACCAAACCCATTGTTGAGGTTACTGAGTCCATCCACTTGCTATTAGTCATCTTCTTTTCTTTCCTTTCCCAATGTTAAAGTCTTCTCCAGAGAGCTCGTTCTTTGATAATTTGAGCAATCATATGTGTCCCAAGTAAAAAATCTGGATTGATTCATTCGATAATCCATTTGTTTGTTCTCTTAGTTGCCCATGGTATTCTCAGGAGTCTTCTACAACATCATAGATCAGAAGTATCAATACTCTTTCTGTCGTGCTTTCTCAAAGTCCAAGATTTGTCATTACATTCCATTTATCCCATATATAAATCCACAAATGTTGTATCAAAAATAAACAAGGAACAAGCTAAAATTCCTTGCACACTGAACAAATAAAGAATTCAAACAAATAGAATTAATAGATTAATTTATTGTTAACTATTACTTATTTTGTGAATACTGAAATGAGTATAAATAATGGGTTATTTAAAAATACTTAAGACACTTATTTTAAGGTTAAATGTTCATAAACTGATTAACTTGCCTGCCATCAGCAAAAATTGTGATTAATCAGACAGAGTTGCAAAATATCTACTTTATTGGCTAATTTTTGGCACAAAGGTAGAGATAAGTAAACAGGCCCTCTTTTTAAAAATAATTCTCTCTGCTTGCCTCTATAAACCAGAAACTCTGTTAAATAATTCAAACTTCAAAAGAAATAAGAAAAATGGAGGTGATAGTAATACAGCTTCCATTATAAACGGAAATACTATAGGTGGAATGGAATTTATATTCAGTTACCTAGAACTGTCAAGAAATGGGTTGAATGAATATATAACAATGTCAATCCTTTATAAAAACACAGCACCTTTTTTCTGAAGGAAAATTTCCTGAAGGTATCACCGACATGATTTTTAGATTTTTGCAAGCTCTAGTAGGATTCAAGAGATGCTAAGAGTATCCAACACTGTTCCTCAGAGAGACAATAGTTCCAGATATTATAAATTATCAAGCAACAGTCATAAACACAACTGCAGGAAGGTTTCATTATCTAGCATGCAAAAATAAACAATAAATAGCTACACTCATCCCTCCCTCCTTCCCTCTTTCCCTCCCTCCTTCCTTCCTTCCTTCCTCCCTTTCTAACAAAAAGGATTGGAATTTGCAGAAGTATTGAAACTTTACAAACAGGAAAGATACCAAATATCACAAGAATAACTCAGGCTTTTGAGCTACATATCTTAAAAATGTATTTTTACAGAGTTTGTCATAGTTGTGATGAAGTCCAATAGATTAGACATGTAACAATACATAAATACCTTTTGTGTTTTGAGATAGAAAATTGATCCCCAGTGTAAGGAATACCTGATAAATACCATACACCTCGATGGAGCTTTTGTACAAAGGGAAAAAGTGGTAGCAACTCACAATGTGATGAAACAGACTCTAAGGCAGTGCTTCTCAAAATTTCGATAATTACCTAAAATTGTGTAAAATGTTTTATATCATAAACATAAAACACATATCACAACACAACACAATGACATTTACATTGACTTAAGGTATTTTACCCACATTGAGTGGAAAGGACTTTTAGATAAGCAGTTTGAAACTGAAAGAAAATGTTTGGGAAGCACTGCCATGAGGAAAAGTGAAAGAAAGTATAAGTCCTAACACAGCTACATATCTAGAACAGCAACAAAATGTCTTCAGTGGATGAAAGATTTAAAAATTGTGAGTTAAATATATGGTCAAAGTAAGGGTTCTGTCTGAAAAATCTCCTTGTGTTTACTCAAGACATTGATAAGGACAAGTGATTATCATCTGATCACAGGGTGATTCTTCTCAGAGGGGAAAGCACGCGGTCTTTGAATTTATACTCCCTGTCTTTTCCCTACAAAGAAAAATGGTATTTCTAAAAACAAGTTCCAAATGGATTTGAACCAGAGCTCCTGAACTAAATGATGAAGGCAGAGTACAAGATTTTAAATTGGACCAAGTCAAATTACAACTGTCTATTTTATCTTCAGTACTTTACTACAATACACTACTTTAAAAATGAATCCCAATCCACTCTAGTTTAGGATTTATGCTGATCAGAAGATTAGCTCCAATAAAAGATAAATTCCAGATTATATTCCACCATGTCATTATTTATATACCAATACATACCAATATATACAATAGCATTTTCTTTAGCTTGGTGTGAATTGAAAAGCAGATTATTACATGAAAATAAACAGACTAATATGGACAATTTGAAAGAGAATATTGAAAGCAATACAACAGATTTAGTGGCATATTTTACTTAAAATATTGAGAAAACATATTAAGTAGCCTTCAATTTCAATATATAACATATAGATCCCTTTTCCACAAGAACTATTTATGAAGGATTTAAAGATTACATAGATTATGTACATAATGATTAATATCACTTGCAACATTCTTTTTTGAGTATAGTTTTTATTAAGAATTTTAATTACAATGCTAAACTTAAAAAAGAGAAGAGAAAAAAAGACAAAGAAAAAAAGATTATAATAAAGAAAAGAAATATATAATGAAATTATTCTCAACCTTCATCACAACAAATATAAAGAAATTTAAAAATGCTTCACATTTTATAAAATTACACAAAGATCTCTTCCACCCATATCCTATCCTTTATCTATTACCAAATCCATAAAACATGAACTGTTCAATCCTTGTGTCAACAAAAAGTCCATAAAGAGTTGCCAGAACATTACAAAACAAAATTTCATTTTAAGCTTGATCAAATAAACCAACTTTATAATTCTTCTTTTTATATTTAATACACTTAATATTTCATTCAATCAAATATTGTCATAAGATTTGATTTGTCTTCAATTCTTTACCCCATTACACAGATTTCTTCTCTCTTGTAAATCCATTAAGAAAACATTTTCCAGCTTTATAACTTAATCAAAATCTTATTTAGCCTTCTGCTGTTTGTTTCAAATTCTTTTTCTTAATGTTATAATTAATTTTTTTTGCTCAGAGTTTTTTCAGAGTTTATCGTCAACTCACCCAATAATGACTTTTCAAAATTCTCATATCAGAAGGCTCTTATCATTTTAATGTAGTTAATGGGGCATTTCTGAAAGTGATTAGACAATGAAATTTGTGAATTTAGTGTTCTTTAAAAGGGTCTGCAATGGTTGTGACTAAGATGGTTAATTCTATCATTTGCTCAAACCTGCAGAGAAATAGTCTCTCCTAGCAGGAAAGCAGCGATCTGGAACACATGTGGGTGATTTCCCATCCTCTCCTTAACCAGAGACCTTCCAAGGAACCAGTTTACTCACTGATTCCTTGATCTTTGCCATGGTTTTCAGCTTCACTTTAGCAGAGTCTTCTTGATATCTCCCCTGGGAATCCACAGCTTTCTGAAGATACTTTTATTCAAAAGTGAATACACTTTTAGTTCTTACTTAAAGATGCTGGAATCTTTCTTCTTTTTACTGATAGCATCGAAAAGAGGAAAGTTGCAATTAAATTATGAACATAACAACACCTGGAATGATTGTAGTCATCTACCCATAAGCACCTTGGTCTCCCAGCTGAAGAGAAATCACATTGCAGTTTGCTTTTACAGAGGAGAAACAAATGAAGCTCAGAGCTATTATTTAAATTAGCTAATCTTTAGCTTGAAGTTGGCATAGATTTGCATAATCCAGGCTACTTGAACAAGGAATAGCATTTGCATGCACTACATGATTTATTAATCAGTGCTGGTGCAGTATATGCAAAACACTGAGCAATTCACTCAGACTGATCTGCAAGCATTTGGCCATCTTGACCTTGGCCCTTGTTGCTGGCTGCTTACCTCCATGAGTCAGATTTTCAATCAATTTTTGGTCTCTTTCTTTCTGCTTCCCCTCCCTCCACAGCGCTTTTCTCCTTGGTTAAACTTCCACGCAGCTTCTCAGAATCTTCCACTTGGCTGAGACTTCCAGCTCTTCATATTGCTTGGATTACCATGAGTTCTCTCTTTCATCTCTTGCACATAAATAGTCTTCCCTCTTCCCCCTTCCCTCTCTTTCCTTTCCCTTCCTTTTCCTGTTTCCTTCTCATTTGCCTATCTATCATGCCTTGAGTTGAATTTATTAAGTTTCTTAAATAGCTTCCTAGCTCCTTCTCTTACTTTCTTTCCTTCATTCTATCCTCCTTTCCATTGTTTTTGGCCTGGTATTAATCGAGCTATAATGAGACATTAGCATATCTCTGAGGAAAATTTTCTATCTCTTCCTAAAATCTGTACCTCTGTTTACCTAATTACCTATTTCAAAATGTTGTATTTCCACTGTCCTACAATTGCAATTTAGTTTCCAGCTTCCTTACAACTCATTGGCTTGCGTAACATTTTTTAAAATAAAAAGTTCTTTATCTAGATCTTTATAAAAATCAGCCTTACTGAAGGAATTGGAACATATTGATTTTTTAAAATGGGGATTTTTCTTTGAAATGGACATAAATTAATAGAAATAGGTTTATTCTCGATATTAAAATTGATTTGGAAAGGATTTAATTGAAGCAGAATTGATTTGGAACAATTGAAATAAAGTTAGTATTTCAAGTTAGCTTAATTGAAGGGAAATTGATTTGAGACAATCTGGAAGAAAATACATATTTTACAATAAATACAAACCATACATTAAATTTTAGCTTGATGAACATAGTTCAATAAATGCTGACTACAACTGGGGTATATTCAAGAAGTCATGTAAGATGATTTTTATATAAGAGTACATATACTTATTGAAAAAAAGTTGACAGAGGAGTGGAAGATTTCAATTAATTATGTTTATATTCCCAGTAAGATAAATATCAAATAAGTGTTATCAAAATAGTCCTGAGTCAAAATGGATATGACATAAATGGAAGGCCATCAAGATTGGACATGTTCTAGTTATTTCATTGCTCTCAGGTTTCTAGATTTTGATAAAATATCAGCCAAACCTAATATACCTTTTCAATGCTTCATCAACTATGAGTTGATGAATAAATGTTAGACTTATAAACTTCTGCTCCATTTTTGTTTTTTTTCATCCTTACCTTATTGTCAGTTCTGCCTCAACTTGAACCTTTAAGCAAGAAAAATCCTTGGCTCCATTTGTTAAGAAAGGTATCGTTTATTAAAGGTCAAGTGAAACACAGTAAAACAAAGCCAGAACTGAAATTCACACGCCAAATCTCCAAGAGAATTTTTCCCCCTGCTTAGGCCCCCATGATCCAATTCATTTCCAAGAAGATGTTTTTAAAACAGTCACTCTGATGGTAGGTTGGCTTGCAGTTGCATTCTTCTCATAGCAGAGCGACCTTGAAATGCTATCTCAAACAGGCACCTTCACTTTCTTAACTTTCACTTCCCCCTCCCTAAGAACTCCTCCTCCCTCTCATCCTCCCCCAAGGGTTCATAGCAGACTGGAACTGAATGATCACTGATTGCAGCATGAGGTGGCAATTCTGACATTCATGATGTAGTGATGGTTCAACACTGTTGTTCCTTAGATATGTTTTCAACATTGTTGGAAGAATGAGCTGTGGTGGCGCAGTGGTTAGAATGCAGTACTGCAGGCTACTTCTGCTGACTGCCGGCTGGCAGCAGTTCAGCAGTTCGAGTCTCATCAGGCTCAAGGTTGACTCAGCCTTCCATCCTTGCGAGGTTGGTAAAATGAGGACCCAGATTGTTGGGGGCAATATGCTGACTCTGTAAACTGCTTAGAGAGGGCTGTAAAAGCACTATGAAACGGTATATAAGTCTAAGTGCGGATGCTATTGCTATCATGTATTTGTATATATGATACATCACACACAGACACACACGAACACCATTCATTCATTTCTGCCAATTCCCACATACAGAAAGGAAAAAAATGGCAATTCTTTTTCTGGAATATAAGAGTAGAAGGGCACAGCAGGAAGGGAATTGTCCAATGAGAGAACACCATATTTTGCTGTCCATACTGAATGCCCTGCAAACTGGATTTTCTTAATCCATTTTAGAGTTAAACCAGATGAGCACAGGATAGCACCAGTTTAAACAGTAAATGTACAGTAGTTATTTCTGAAGCAATACAATGACAGATTTCTGAGTCTTGCATTGACATGAGGATAACAGTACATCAAAGGATTTGTAAATACTGACAGGGAGACTCAAGACTCAATATTGCACAGAGATCAATATCGTACTAACTTTTTGTTTCCTCATAGGGTATTGTTTATTAACTCTAAGTAGTGTTGAAAACAAACTCTTCATTTAATCAACTTTAATGTTGATGTAAATGTAAAGCATCACATGCAGCACATATGTTCTACTGCATATGCCAACTTTGAGCCCTTAATAAAGCTGGTTTGCAGGCTTAGGAGGCTGACAGTCTCTACGAGCCTGCAGACATAATGTGCTTATGAGCTGTGGGACTGGTGAGTGGAAAGCTTAATATTGTGAGTTGGCACCAAGCCCTTCATTTGACAGAGGCTGGCCATGAAACAGTTGGCTCATAGAGGAATACATGACTTTATTCAGAAGCTTGAATACATTTAATGAAGATAATAAAACTATCTTTATACAAAGACAATTAGTTCTTCAAAAGAGGGAATGGCTTCTTGTACACACAGGATGTAATACGTGCCAGGCTGCTTGGCCCTACTTTCATTTTATCTTCAGATATGAAGATTGTGTAGCTAGTTTGATTCTGTATTATGCAAATGCATATGAAGGGTTTATTCTTATATGCATACACAGTGATTTTTACTGCTGACAACATGAACTTATGAGTTGTGTGCATCAGTCAAGCCTTCATTTTAAATATAATTAAATAATTCCTCATTCTCTCAAGTTTAATTTAAAATTGAAATCTCTCTCTCTCTCCCTTTCTCATTTGTATTGTAACTTAATCATGGAAGATTCTTGGCAGTTTAAAATAAACAAAACACAAAAAAGTAACAAAAAACAATCTTAGAAATATAAAAAAATTCCCAAAGCAATACATAACATTAGACCCCAAAGCCTTCCCGAAAAGCTTTGTTTTCAACTTTCCCAGAAAATAGGTAATGCTAAGCTCCCATCATCTAAAATAATATGTTTAAAAAATCTGGCCTTCCAACCCCTTCCTGAAAATGGAAGACAATCAGCTGCTACTCCTGGCATGATAAAAGTGGTTGGGAAAACTTTAATGGGGAGATACAGTCCTCCAGGTAATAATGCTAAGGCATGTAGAGCTTTATAGTTAAAATCAGCATTGTAAATTGTATCCAGAAACTTGCAATAGCACTTAGACTTATATACCATTCCATAGCACTCTCTGAGCAGTTCACAGTGTCAGCATATTGACCCCAACAATATGGGTCTTCATTTTACTAACCTGGAAAGGATGGAAGGCTGATTCAACCTAGAGCCTGTCAGGGTTGAAATCCATGCATCCAGATCACAATCACTTGCCTGCTGGGGGGGGGGGGGGGTGCAAAGTTTTGTGACAGCTAGAAGTGCTGTACAGATCATAAAATATTCTTTACAAGACCATCATCATTCCAGACTATTGTAAAACAGTCAAAAGTCAAGAACTATCTTGACAAGAAATAGTGCTAATATTGGAATAGGAACATAGAAATAGAGCATAGGGAAATTTATAGAATAAAGAAAAGCAGAAATGGAATAGCTGCAAACTTATAGTAATGGGAAGATAGTAGAATAAAATAGAAGATTAATTTTGTACAATAAAATAGTTTTGTGTGGAAAAACAAATGCAGTTTTCTTGTCTGTATTCTGTACCATATTAAGACCAACACTATGGTACTTTGACCATGTCCTCTATTTGAATTCTGATCAATCTTCATGTTGCAGGTTACAATAATAAATTCTGGTCTAGAAAGAATTTGTGCATTAGAACCTTTGTCAAAAATATTTACTATTTATAAAAAAACAATCATGAGTTTTGTTGCAATTATGTTTAGGTATAATAGATGCTACAGAGTGCTTTAGTTAACCTATAACTTCAGAGAGACATCTAAGAATGTTTTTATACATGCTTCCTCCATCTTGATTTGACAATTGTGCAGTATACTTTAAAGGGCTAAATGTTGGAAATCAATTCTGCTGTAATGTTCTTTATATAGAGATTTTGACCCTAATGGTTTTCGGGTTTCTTTTAACTGAAAGAAACTAACTTCTGAAGTTTTCTAAAGTACAGTTCAGGTTATATTAAAGGTGCAATCCAGGCAAAGTTATGAGTTGTTAACACCTAGTGCAGGGGTCCCCAACCCCCCCCCCCCGATCCAAAGACCACCTCTGGGCC
>JANHFK010001933.1:5407-22160 GCA_036250565.1 Sibynophis collaris | reverse complement strand
CTTTCCCCAACTAATACATTTTATTAAAGGCTGCTAAGTCTCCATTTCTTGTTATTGGTGTGTAGTTTGACTTTTTAAAAATATAACTTTTTAAATTAAAGACTTTAAATTAAAATAGTGTAGTCTAATTAAACTAAAAGAAGAGTAGAAAGAAAGTGAAAGGTACAAAGAAAAAGCAAATAGAAAGATAAAAATATAGTAGAGAAAAAGCAAAAAGATAAAGTCATAACTTCCAATCTTCATCATAAAACTAAACAATTTTAGCAACTGTTCACCTTCTCCTAATTTACAATCAATGAATAACCACCCCAGATCCCATCTATTATCTTTAGACAAATATCCATCTTTTCAGTCTTGATATCATCAGAAAGTCCTCCAGTAAGATTTACCAGAAATAACAACATATTTTAATTTCGATCAAATAAGTCAACTTTATATTACTTAATTTTACTTCTAGTAGTCTTAATCTTCCATCAATAACTAGTCAAATTTTATGCTAATTGTGTTAGCATGCCAGTCATTTGATTGGCAGAAACTAGTAAATGATTCTCATACTTAATTTTTCCTGATTTCCTAGGCTATATAGTCCAACTACACTTTCCTCCCTAATATTCCCAGGTTTGGCATTCCAGTCTCCAAACCATATCTTCTTGTATGTTCAAATCGAAGTTAATTATAAATCTTGTCAATCTCATTTCTTCTGTGTTGGTGGTTTGAGCATAAATTTGGATGATGCACTTAGCTAAATACTATTCTTGATATAACCTTCCTAATTATGCAAATGTTATTCCTTTCTTTTCATGTCTTGAATATGACTGATCTTTTGAATGAAAATGCCCAATTCCAGTCCAATTCTTGTCCATCTTTAATGCACTGATGCCTAAGATGTCAACAAGTAATTTGTCTTTCATTGTGTTGTGCTTGTCCATATTTGTGCTTCTTACTTTTCATGTTCCTACCATAATTCTGTTCGCAGCTTTGAGTTTCCTTTTCCTACATGACAATAGCAACTAGATGTCCTAAAGGCTTTAATCTAGTAAAATTATTTACACCATTAGTATTCTGAAAGCTCCTTAATTCATCTTCAGTTTCTTTTGTTGACAGCTATCCAAACTGAGGGACCCATCATTTGTCACTGTTTTATTAATCAGTTTATATTTTTCTGTCCATATGGCTTTCTTGGTGAAGTGCTCAAGTGAGTGTGAGAAGATGCCTTTGGCATTATTATTAAAGTGATCATCCATATCCGGTATTTTCCTGTGTTGCTGTTGCCCAGTGTGGATGCCTGCCTGCATTAGCTGGGCAGCTGGGATGACCTTCACACCTTTGGTGACTTTGCTGGGAATATATAGTCTTGACACTTTCTCAGGATGAAGCAGCACAGCAGAACTGGGGGAGGATATGAACTTATTAATAATCTGTATCAGTTATGAACTTAGGTGACAATTTGTGATGTTCAATTTATTGTGATCTTTTTTAAAAACTAAAGGCACTGGGCAGAATGTCCACACTTGTATACAGATTGGGCTTTATTTCCACCATTAAGTGGTAAATTGTTAAGATTCATCAACATACATCAAAAGGTTTCAGATAATCTTGGAAGATCTCAACAAATGCAATGATTTCATAACAAATTAGCAATAGCAATAGCACTTATACTTATATACCTCTTTACAGTGCTTCACAGGCCTCTCTAAGTGGTTTACAGAGTCACCATATTGCCCCAATAATTTGAGCCCTCATTTTATCCATCTCAGAAGGATGGAAGGCTGAGTCAACCTGGAGCCTGTCAAATTACAGGTAGCCGGCAGTCAGCAGAAATAGCCTGCAGTACTGCATTCTTCACTGTGCCACTGTGGCTCATTACAATTGATAATTGATACAGTACTTATCATCTGCCTCTCATGTACCCTGCATCAGCATAACCAACCTGTCTTCCTCACCTTCTCCCCCTGTTTTAAACTCTACAACATTCTAGTGATTCTGCATTTGATGGAGTGAGCTGCAGATCAGCAAAACTTATGCCTTTTAATAAAATGCATTATTTGGAAAAGGTGCCACCACACATCTCCTGATTTTTTAAAAAGTACAGAATCTTTTTCCTACTTATTAACCTATAACATTTCTGTGTATCAAATAACAATTTTGCAATATAGCACAATGATGCAATCAAATAACGTATTTCTGTCTTAGCTTTTAAATACTTAAATCAATATATAGTGAATACAATTGATAGATAGAATTCTAGAATAGCACAGTGTGAAGGTGGATGCTGAATTTAAATCATATTTTAGATAATATAAATAAACACAATTCACTATTTTTAAAAAAGTAGAATTGGTAGCTTTTTCTTTATTGACTCAATGCTGTCATTTGGTGAATTATAATATCTACTTATTGCATTCTTGGAACATTTTAGCAATAAAGCTTTTTTCATATATTGGATAACTCTGAAGTACTCATCGTATACTTCCAACTGGAAAAAAAGTGAAGTTATTATGACATCTTATCTCCATTTATGAGCCCATTTATGGCTTACAAACAGATCTCCAGATCAATTTGTTTAATAAGTGGCCCTCTATATGGCCGCAAACAACATTAGAAATGAATTTCTTCCCTACAACAAAGAATAGATTTATTTTTATTACTTATGTACTCATTAATTTTTGTGTGTGTGTGCAGTGAAAAGATGATGACAGGATAAGTATCACATACACATTTATGTATAAATTAACTTATTTTAGAGAAGAAATCCAATACAATGTTGTTTGCTTTTTCCATTTCAGGTACTATTATCCTCACTAGAAGCATTTTGCATCCTACCCTGTTACATTCTTTGGAAAAGTCTTTCATTTAAAGCCTTCTCATGTTTTTAAAATCCAAAGTTTTTTTTTAATCCTCAAAGCCTCTCTGTGGCTAAAATCTTCATTATCCACTCAGTAATGAACTACATAATACTTATATAATATAATATTATAATAGCTAGTCCTCTTGATTATGCCGTGTTTTATTAATCTTGGGAACAAATTGCTTGGTAACAAATGTCTTTTTGTCTCTTCTTCCTCCTACACTCAAGATTTTGATGCAAAGATCATGGTTTGTATTAAACCAGACCTTCTCTATTATAGAAAAGGAGGACTGTTCCTTAAGGCCAGTTATTAAACAGGCTTATGGAATGATTGTCTCAAAGGGGCCATGAACCTAGGCTTTCAGAATAAGAATAGTCAAGCATGAACAAAAACTGTACTGCCCTTTTATATACTCTGTCTTCTAATTAGCAGATACAAAGACATCATTTCCCTTCCCTTCCTTCATTAAAATAGATGTTTAGTGATATGCTTTCTTCTGTCAGCTATCCATAGAATGTGTCAGATTGAACAGCAAGCTGCTAAAGCTATATGAAACCAGTAATCCAGTTCTTATCAGCTTTGTTTTAGATGTTAGACAAACAAACAGGGCATTCCACAAGTATGTAATGTATATTGTGTTTACCAAATATTGCTGACAGCCACAGATATGCTAATATCTGTGTAGAGGCGATCTTATCCCAAATATGTATAAAAGGATGATAACTAGGGATAACCGAGAGGTTAGGTATGAGCTATTAAAATACAAAGTATATCACTCAGTAATAAAATGAAATACACAGTTCTGATTACTTAAGAGATCCAGGGAAGTACTTACATAATGTAAAAAACATAAGTACTTTATAAGCATTCTGTTTGCTGGGTAAGCCTTCGGGTGTATATTTAAGCTTTTTTACTGTAATGTGTGATGACAGCGCTATTTTACTTTGCTTGTTGGCTTTAAAATTGATACCTAGAGAATTGCATGTCAGGTTCAGGAAAACAGGAGCTACAGTTGACTGGATCTCGGCTATGAAAAAAATTATCTGAAAACAACAACAACAACAAAAGAATAAATCATCAGTGGGATCCCGGACTCTTGGATCATACATGAGATGACATATTATTATTTATTTATTAAACAAGTATCAATAATTTGTCAAAAGGAACTCTGGGTAGTAAACAGAATAAAAGCACAATATAGTAAAAGAAAGAATATTTAAAACAATAGATAATGCAGATGCCTCAATGAAAGTCATATTTATCCACCAACCACCCCATACAAGCTCCCAGCAATATCCTGGCCCCAGAGCCTGTGGGAAAAGCTAGGTTTTCTTCTCAAGTGGAAATTACCTCAGAAAGACTGCATTTCTGGGCATAATACAAACTATTTAAGCCAGTGTTTCTTAACCTGGTTGGGGACTTCTGGCGCTTGAAGTCCATACATCTTAAAGGTACCAAGATTGAGAAACTCTGCTTTGGACTGTAATAAACAGAGCTCAGGGCAGGCCAGCAAACTTTAAAAAGTTGGGGGTTCAGAATTAATTAATTGATTAAGATAGGTGCTTGCAAGAAGAAACACAAATGGAAGCATTCCTAGACGATATGTTGAATGTCAGACAGATAAAGCTATGAAAATATAGGATTTATAGATTATGTTATTTCTTTGATGTGTGATCCAGGAGAGGAGAAGAAGAAAAGAAACTGCTATCTGAATGCCTTAAAAAGGCTGGTTTGAAAGAAAGAGTTCTCAGATTAATATAAGAGAAAAGACACTTCGGGCTCCTATACTTACACTTGTTCTCACCTCCAAACATATTCAGAATAACAGAGATGGAAGGGACCTTGCAGGTCTTCTAGTCCAACCCCTTGCTCAAGCAGGAAACCCTATACCATATTCTTTCTGTTTTCCCTTATTTATATAGAAATAGGCAAATTAACAATAGTAGAAGAATTCTCTCCCTTTCTATAATCTGGGTTACAACTGGAGGAGCAGTTGTTTTGGGGTAGGCCAACTGCAAGAATTAATTTTTTTAAAGTTGTAACTTCTTCATTGCATAATGTTATGGTAGACTACAAATTTCAATGTTAGTCTTTCAGTTTCAATATATTTCCTACTTTTTGCTACTACTAAGTCTGCCTTAAAATTGCGCAGGGGTGGGATCTGTAAATTTAGTGATTGGTTCCAGATTGATATCTCCTCATTATTAAATCAATCATAAATCAATAAATCGAAGGTGGCAAGATGTTCCATAGGGCAGGGGCAACAGCAGAGAAAGCTTTCTTTCTAGACCCTGTCAGACATAATTCTTTAACTGATGGAGTCTGTAAAACACCCTTCCTGCATGATCCAATAAGGGATAGATGTAATTGGGACAAAATGGTCCTTCAAGTAACCTCAGCCTAGGCCATGATGTGCTTTAGGATCATGAGCAACACCCTGAATTGGGACCATAAGCAGACCAACACCCAATGAAGCGCACACAGTAGAGGCGTTACATACGCAGCTCTAAAAATACCCAAGACTCTCTGAGCCAGTGAATTCTGTTCTGTAACTCCCAGATAGTCTTCAAAGATAGTCCTATGTAGAGTGTATTACAGTACTACAAATGGAAGATGGTTTCCAGGCCCAAGTTCAACACTTCAGCAGGAATTAAGCCTGAAGCTTTTCAAGCAAAATTCAAAGATAAGTCGACTATAATGTATGTGAATTTGATACATTCTAATTTCTTTCTTTTACATGCATAAATATTAATTATTTATCTCAGGCTGTGGGTCCATTTGAGAGAGAAAAAAAATTAGCTTATATCTCTCCTTGAGAGACCAACATATCCCACCACAGTTTACCTAAGCTCTAGAAGCTTGACAATTAACTGTTTTTGAGGTAGGAATCTTAAGTATGTCTCTTTATTGCCAAAAATGATTAAGAATTTGTTTCTGAAAAAAGAATGAATTTAAAATTCATTAAAACAAATTCCATAGAATACCCAATATTTCCACTTTGTCTGTTTCTGTTTGCTAACTCCATCTAGCCCTAAGGATTTCTATATCAGTAAGTGAATACATATATGTATATCAGTGTGTGCTCACATAGCTTTGTACAATATGTTGTATTCTTAAAAAACAAAAGGCTAGGACAAAAAATACCATTTATAGTCTATAAAGTTGCCTCATTTTTTAACCTAACTGATCCGCCATCTGAATGTACAATCATTTTTCTTTCATGCTTCCTTTCACATAAGCACATGCACAAAAAAATCCCTCTCTTGTCTTGCAGAGGGGAAAAAAGCAAAAGATTATGAAGAAAAAAACCAGCATGGCTAGAGATGGGGAAGAGAAAAGAGTAGCTGGAAGTAAGAGGGAAAAGAAAGAGAAAGGAGAAATAAACTTTATGGAAATGCTTCAAGGCTCTTGGAAGGCTATTCATTGCAGTTATTTCTTTACCTTGGATGGAACTGCTGCTCACCATACTTACACAAAAAATGTTCCAAATCATGTGAAATTTTGTTGCATTGTTGTACAGTCAGTATATTCAACCTAAATATGCCCTGTGCTGACATAAAGTGTATATTCACCTGCTAATTTTTCTATTAACCAGATAGAGTTTTCTTTCTTTCTCATTTAATTTGTAGGGCTAATGCAAACCCAGTTTTCACTCAAATCTTATTCAGGTAACTGCCCAGATACATAATACCACTAATAACTGCAATGTTAGAATGAAAAATGCAATTACTAAATACATTTGTTCACAACCAGAAGGATTTGGTTAAACCTATTACATGGTGTAGAAGTACTTTGAATGTTGACTGCCCATGTGTACAACTTTTCTATGAATTTTAATAGGTAACTTTAAAAAAAAATCCTTCGAACATGAAGTTATCTCAAGTATTATTTGTCACCTGGGGAACTTAATTGTTTCTGTTTTCAGGAAGATATCCAACACTTGGCTAAGCACTGGATGGTTTACAATGAGTATTGCATTAGAGCTGTGTGACAAAATAGATGTCTATGGAATGGTGCCACCAGATTTCTGCAGGTAACCAGTTCACCTGAATTTTTAATTAGGTTTCAAAATTCAGCTTTATGGATTATGTATTTACACATAAATGTCTTTATACTATTCAAAACTCAGATGTAGGATTTTCCTGGAATTCCTAATTAGCATGTGCTGTGATTGAGTTTTGAAAACAACAAACAGCATTTAATTACATTTAATATATTATTTAATTTTTTTTGTACTGTGAGGAATTACTCATCTTGTTAGATTCCCTTAGTGTTTTTAATATTTATTAGGTAAATATAATGCTGTAGAATACATAAAATTAATTTCTTGAGAAAAACCATTTCAAAATCAAAATTATATGGGCATACGTACAAACATAGGTTGTTAATGGCTTGTTGCATTTATTATCATTTTGTATATGTGTGTATGGTTTAAAACCACGTCACTTAGCTATGGAAATTCCAGCTCCATTTGCCGTCATAACTTGTTGTGTCCTAATAGCTCACAACCTTTCTTAAGAGTTTGTCTATTCTTGCTTTCCCCCCCCCCCCAACTCTTTTGTCTCAGAAATATTATTGGTCTTCTTGATTGCACTGCATGTCTGAGATCTCTCCATATTTATTCAATCCATTTGGAAACCTTCATCTTTCTTGTGAAAGGTTCATGGTTGATTTGGAGCTGTGCTTCAGATGGTTGTCTGATTTTTTTTCAGCTCCTAGGGGCAAGCATGACAACTGCCTTGGTCATATCTTCATTCCATGGATCAACCACGTCTTTGAAAGATTGCCAACGCTTAATAGATGAAGTCCGTACCACATTCAGGAATCTTGCAGTGTTGTCTGGTTTTTGAAAGCAGAGCATTTTAAGAGGAATCATGACTTGGAGAGAATCCAATATGCGTATTTTAACACACATTAGTGGAACAACAGAGCTGTTTATTGGATTCCTCTTCCCATAGATTAGTTTCCATTCTGATTAGCAAAACCTGCAGTAGCTAATAAACTATGAGATTCTTTTTAAACGAACTTGGCACAAAAGTTAAAATTAATGCCATTTCTGACAGCTCAGGAAAGAAAACAGTTGGGCTGCACTGCAGTGTAGCAGTATGTAGTAATATTCAAATCCTATCCTGATGTCCCCCGATTGTCAAACTATCATATAAGAGGAATGGAAACCAGAAAGATGAAACTTACAAACTTAGCCCAATTCTTTTTGACGTTTAGGATTGGAATTAACATCTGGCTCTAAAGACACAAAATACCAGCGTAGATGTTCTCATCATCTTGAAGTTGAATAAGGGTGTGTTCCTTTGGGTTAACGAGCTGTATTGATCACAGCATTTTCCTAATTATGTTGTCCTGAATATTGTTTCTGTGTAACAGTTGGAAGGGGAATAGCTGCACATTTTTTACTCAAAAATGAATAATCTAGGTATAAAGGAGAAATGTTTGTCCTTTTCCACCAGTCACCATACTCAGACATTACAAGGCTTATAGGTTCATAGTACTCGCTTTTCTTCCTTCGAATGTCTGCTTCAAAGGAAAATTCATTATGTGAGCTTGATGCTGTCTGCATTGTTTTCCACCATGGGAAAAAACTAACTGTTATTAATGGGGAAAGGGAAGCCACGATTCAATATCACATTGTACTGTATAACAGAAATGATCAGCATTAATGTGTGGGCAAAAAAGCACGAAGCTGTGACATTTCTTCTTGTAATATTTAGAAGACATCATGGAATGTAGCTTTGGTTTGTTAATTATGCCAGAAGCCACTAGGGCTGTAATTCATCCATCTAAGGCAGGGATGTCCAACCGTGGCAACTTGAACTCCCAGAATTCCTCAGCCCTTAAGCCAGTGGTGGGTTTCAACTGGTGTTACCACCGGTTCACTTCGCACATGTGCTCCGCGCATGCGCATTGCATTCAGAACAGCTGAGGCACGGCAATCCGCTCCTGCCGTGCCTTTCAGCTGAGCTAAAAACAACCGAATATAGGTAGGTATAACACAGGGGAGGGTAGGAGGGCCCAGCTTACAGTCGGAGAGAACCGGTTCGCTCTTAGATCAACATCGCCGCTACTGGCTCTCCAGAACCAGGCAGAACCGATAGCAACTCACCACTGGCTTAAGGTCTTAAACTTGCCAAGTCTGGATACCCCTGATCTAAAGATTTCCTAGTTGAGAACGTGTGCCTTCATATTTATAGGTACTGTATGTGATAGCATTATAACTAGTTATATGAAGCTTGTAACATTAATGTGTTTCTCAGATTATAAAATCTGGAGGAAGTGCTCCAGGAAAACTCTATATCCCCTGCTAGAGATGCTTAAATGATATCTGTAGAATTAAAGGGATTGTGCATTTAACTTTGTATGCTTTAGTATCTGTGTTACTGCCCTATGCTATGAGAGTACAGGCACATTCACTCTTAAACTAAAATCCTTTGTCAGTCTTTTATACTGCCAGATTGATTTTTGCTTTGTCTTTTATTGAGCTGGACTCATTTTAGTAAAAGGGATCAAACTGTATCAAAGTTACAGACCCAGAGAGGAGAAATAAGAATAGTGATCATGGAGGGCCCTTAGGATTTTCAGGGTTTCTGGGAATTTAAATGTAGATCCCATCTGAGATGTTACAATTAATTAAAAAAAGACCTGTAGGAATTCATTACTAAAAATAGTGTTGAGGATGAGAATAATCTGGGTGGGGTTACAATTTTTCCAATCTTGCAATTTGTTGTGGTTGTTAAATAAAATTATTGTCCTTGCAAATCAAGTTAGGATCACAGCAGCAGTTTAAAACAAAACCACACAAAACGGAGGAGGACCAAATTGATGATTCTAGATATGCTTCTATCCTGGTTGTTGTGTTGGCTGGATCAGAAGCCTGAAGTCCTTTTACTACTTCCAAGATGCTCATTTCTCTGAATGTATCTCACGTTTTCTTCCTATGCAAGCTACATACATAGCACACTTCAGTGTAGCCACCCATTTGGTTCTGGAGTGGTTATAGTTAAATTAGTTCAGATAAAATATTTAAATGTTTACAATATTGACCTTCTGGGAGATGAGGTGAATGGGGGAAAAGGACTTTTTAAACCTTTTGGCTTATTGAGGACAGCCTTATTTTTCAGTCACATCCAACTATTTTCTCTCTTTTTGTACAGGGATTCTAATCATCCTTCAGTACCTTATCATTATTACGAACCATTGGGACCCGATGAATGTACAATGTACATTTCACATGAACGGGGAAGGAAGGGAAGTCATCATCGCTTTATCACAGAGAAACGAGTCTTTGAGAACTGGGCCCGGACTTTTGATATTCACTTTTTTCAGCCAGACTGGAAACCAGAAGCACTTCCTGTCAATCATGCAAAGATTAAAGTAGTATTCTGAGGAATGGATGCACAAGGCTGTAATCACAATCACCGACTGTATCAGGTTTCTGGGGATTGAACATCATATCGCAGCAAGCCAAACTGAAAAAAAGAAAGGTTAGCAAGGTTTGCAGACCTTTAAAAAAAAAAGGAAAAAAAAGAAACCCTGCTACAGTATTCAGGAAGTTGTTACGAAAGAATACCGAAAAAAGGTGCTTTGTATTCAGTATTTGATTAAGCAAATATTTTCACTTCTGTCTATTGCATATGTATATGTGATTTGTTAAAAAGGAAAAAAGACAACACCTTCGGTATTAATGAACGTAATTCAGGAGATGTGTGATTCATTATGTTTTTAAGGCACATTGCCACCGGGTTTTCATAGTGACATTTAACAGTTACTTAGTGGAAGTTTTTGATGCAATCCAGTATTTTTCTATTTCACAATGATACGGTTATTTATCTTTCATAATCGCTCAAAAACTGAGGATTTATATTGCCGCTGGTTTAATGCCCAGCTTCTTGTTTATATATTTTCTCTTTGAACTGTAGGATAATTCTATCTGGCATGTAATTAATATTTGATCTGGAAGTTCTGTGTGTGTGTTTTTTTAAAAAAAAAATTGTATTCTTAGGCAGTGTTCCAGCATCAAGCCATTTTGAGAGCAAGCACATCTTGATGGGGAGCTCCAGCTGAGAGTGATGGTTACAGCTACAGACATTAGGTGTACAATTAAGAGTTAGCTATATCTACAGTTCCATAGCTAACTATTTTTGGTCTTTCGGTATTGCTAAAAATATAACCTGGCAGCCCTAATTCCATTTGATCCAAAAATAATTTGAGCAAATCTGAATCTCAAAAGCATCTCAGAATGTGGTCTCCCATATGCCTTCTGAGCTACTTAAATCCTTCAATACTATATTAAGAAATGTTTGGATTAGATGGATTAGGTTGGGGTATTTTACCTAGAAATCCATTGAATTCACTGGACTTTATCTCCAAGTAGATGTGGATAGGCAGAATTAAATGCAATTATTTGAGGATGACATGGAAAGCTAGGATTGGGTTGCAGTAGAATCAGCCAAGGCTGACTGATGCCTCCTCTGAAAATGGCAAAACCCAGTCATTTGTATATATTGGTTTATGGATGTGGCGAGCGAGTGAGCGAGCAGACCAATTAGAAAGAAGATTGTGACCATGCATGAACATCCCATTACGTTTTGTGTAAGAAACAGACCTTTTGTTCTGAAGTGCAATGAATTACATGGATATAAAGCTGGTCCTGTCTGACATAACGATAAAATACACTGGTTTCTTTAAGATGCCTCGGCACTATTCAGATCTAGCGGATGATCTTGGATAGCACTAAATAGTTCTGTAAATGGATCCTCACTTGTTATGTTCCTTTGTGGGATTATACCTAGCTTGTGAATAAAAAGCATCTCATTCACAGTGTTATTTGACCTTGCACATGGCAGATCATTGAAGTCAAATAACTTTTTCAAGCTGTCAAGAATTAATTGGCCACTTGCACACTTCCATACACTTCACATAGTAAAATTATTCCATGTTTTGATAAGAGTTGTCATCAAAATCTGGATTCCTTTTAAGGTGTTATGCATGGGGAGCAAATATACATGAAGAGGGATTTGGAGGGATTTGGAGTTTTATCAGTTTGAGAATTTATAAAAAATTGTGTTGTGCGTGTGTTTTCAAGCTATAGAAAAAAGAACAAATTCCCAAGCAAAACGTTGATTGAGTTGAGAGGAAAAACAACTCAGTCATTTTCCTTCTTTTTTTATTATGGTGGAAGTATTTCTCACAAATACATATGTTCTTTATTATTGAATAAAATATTATGAATTGATAAGAAATTGCACAATTTTACTAACACCTCATGTTTGTTTCCAAATAATGATAGCTCATCTCAAAGAATAGGGAATCCGAGATTGTCATTCATTAAAAGAAAAATGGGTTGCATATTGAGAGGGCTTCTTGCACCATTTAATTTACACATTTCATAAAATCTGATGTACAAATAATTAAATCCAGACTGCAGTGATTATCCACATTTCTCCAGCAATGAGAATTTTTGGCGTGAGCTTCAGCAGTTGGATACATACATACAAAGGTATTGTATTGTTGAAAAGACGGCCTGGCCTGTGACCTAGATAGACAACATGACTGTTACATAGTCCCTGATAATTTCCAATTGTTATTCACTATTCTATTCAATTTTTCAACAATATTAAAATAACGTCTGTTGTCTGTGACTGCACCAGAAAGCGCCTCTTTGAAAAGTAATAACCACACTGAGCAGCGGAGTTGTCGAGAGCTGCAAATGGGAGAGTATCTCATATTCAGGCTTCAGATCAAAAGGATCAGAAGAATTACACTCTTGAAAGAGAAATTCTTGTATGCAATCCTGCTGCAAAAGTAGGGAGATGAATCACGCTTATTTTATTTATTTGCATCTCTTTGGAGTCTCTTTCAGGCCTATGTGATCCCTTTCTGAGTCAGGGCATATTTATTTTTTGTATAAGACCCAAATATTAATGTGGGAATCCTGCGATAAGGATTTTCAGTACAGCTTGCTTTATCAGGTAACAGACTTTTAACACAGATTGAAAAATGGCATGTTAGAACACCATGTATTGATGGCTCGGAAGGGGGGGGAAAGGCAACTTATATTGAAAGCAGAAGTATTATGTTTTTTACCCTTGCATGAAAAATACAGATTTGTATTGGGAGGGTGGGAGGCATGTATTCCCACAATGCCAATTCTTTTTATTTAAAGCAAAGCAAGTAGAAAGAACAGATTGGAAAATTAGAATAGAGTAGATTAGAATTAGAATTAGAATAGAATAGAATAGCTTTATTTGGCCAATAAAGTATGGTGTGATTAGACACATAAAGAATTTATCTCCAGTGCAGAAGCTCTCAGTTTTACATGCAAAACAAAAGAATAATGATTATTATAAGTATTTGGGACTTCTACAAAAAATAAGTAATAAAAAGGCTAATTATTGGCTCTGAAATTGTGTGCAGTTTTGCTTAAGAGTCCACTTTAAGCAAAAATAGAAAATTTATGATCTGAACAATAATACAAAATACACACAGCATAGATAAAAATTGAATCGTAGTATTTAAAAGCACTTACCTTTGCACGACTCCATGGGAATTAAATTAAGAGGATAGTCAGTATGCCTAAGACTGTTGCCGAGAACATCTGGATGGGTATATGGCACAAGCTGTATACTGTCATGTTATTTAAATTATATGCAAACCATACAGTCAGAAATGCTGGTGATAATGCTAGAAGTAATACAAACTTAAGGAATTTCTTGTTGCAAGTGAAAAAAAATGCTTCTCTGTTGTTCATTTGAAAACAAAGAACAAAATCCATTAAGTTTATGTCAAGAGGCAATGACAACCCAATACAACTGGGTAAAGCTAAAAGTACTAACATCCTTTATTTTCCAAAATTCAGAATTCACTCTAGTCATGAAACAAAGAGATGTCTGCTGCTTGGAAAAGGACCGTGATAAATTTGGACAAAATGCCAGAGTAGGCAAACAATACAGAAAACAAAGATATGCATTATCAAATCCCTGGTTTTCTAAGTTAAAAAATATGTGACAGTAAAAGCTGGACCATCAGAAAGGCTGAACAAAGAAAAATGGATGCTTTCGCGTTGTGCTGGAGAAATTTGTTGATAATATCTTGGAGTGCAGGAACAACAAATCACTCAGTCAAGTAAAGCTAGAAGTACAGCAAAACTGCTTGCTGGGAGTGTTAATAATGAAGCTTAAATGCACCCAATTGGAGACTAAAATTGGAGGCAATTGAAAAGAGTCTGATAAAAGACATGGTGATTAGATACTACCACTGATGGTACAAGTGTAATCCTACAAAAACTCAAGATGTTACTGACAGATAATTCCACTGAAATTATCAAATCACAAGAATAAGAAGTAACTGCACACAAAATTTCAGATTAAACAACTGGTGCAATCTTACCCATTTCTGCATAAATGAATGTTCTTCAGGTATGAACCTGCACCATTCATGACATATAAGAGGGGGAAATGGAAGTTAGAAGCTGTGTTTTAGAAAAATTCGGATATGACGGGTTATGTTGGAATGGAAAGGACTCTAGATTCCAAGATTTATAAAAAATTACAAACTTGAAAACTACTATTACAATTATGAAGGAACTATGAAAGCAATTCTTAATACTACTACTTAATACTACAAATAAAAAAGGTGGTGATAATATTCAAACTTGCTGAGTTACATTTGTCTTTTTTTTTTACTTGAACCCAGTTACAATCAGTTAGGAAATGATATCCTCTCCAGAAACCCAACTAAGACTATATGAAATTTGTTAAAAAGCGCTAACTTGCTCATAAATGGGAAGTTTAGCAAGAGGAGTTTCTAGAATTTTTTTTTAGTTTTGTTCAACATATGATTACCACAGTCAATATAAATTTCCCAAGAATAAACAATAGGATTCTGTTTAACATAGTCCAGAATCATGATATTCTTGCTTGTAATAGTTTTCCATTATGTCTCTAAAGTGTTCCAAAGATTTCTCCTGGAAACATCAGCAAATACAGTGACTGTTAACAATCCAATTGCCTTCCATTCCTTGTGCAGAAAGAATTTTACTTTCAAAGTTATGGAACATGAATTGCGGCATTTCAATCTAATTGTTTTCCTACCTCTGTTAATCAGCTTTACTGCTTTCCCTGCTTCATAAATTGGGTTTACCTAACGGTCTCCTTTCTCTAAGCAAATTATCTTGGCCTATAACTCATGCTCCTGTGTTCCTATAGACTTGCCTCCCTGCCCCCCCCAAAATTACTGGTTTAACTGAGCTAGACAGATTTTAAGTTAAAGCCTACAAAATAGGGACACCACTGATTAATTCCAGCACGGTTTTATTGATTTAACCTTTTTCACAATGTCCATTCACAAAGCTATTATTAGATTTTTAAAATATCAAAAATTGAGAAAATTTAAAAAGTAAAGTAGGTATCTGATGCATCTGGTTGTAGAATGTTATATTCAAGACACTACAAATTCCATATACAGATTCAAATAGTATATTTTTTTAATATTTGTATTCACACAAACATTTTTGGAAACACTTAACATTTAAGCGGATTATTCTTAACTGATCTTCCTGGAGGCAAAATGGGGTCATCGTATAGATCATAAACTTTAAGGCTGTTTTGTTCTGAAAGTACTGAATATCAACAGTCAATAAACAAAATTTTAACAGATTAATCATTGCCATTTTGTTAGATAAGTATTCTTATAAAAAATGGTCTTTTGTGACAAGACGACTATCTTTCAATCAAATTCAAATTTAGCAATATTGGTCTTTCTTTATATAAGTATTCCACAGCTTTTCTTTGCCTCTAATTCATTCAACAATATTATATAAACCCAACTAATTATGTATGAAGTGAAATCTGAAACACAAAATGATTTCATTCCTCCTGGTCAGTGTTTTGCATTTATAAAATAGAATACCCTCAATGGAGAATTATACTCACCATAATGCAGAACTTGTAGCAATGCATCCTAGCTCTATGGCAATGTTTCTCAACCTTGACTGTTTGAAGACGTGTGGACTTCAACTCCCAGAATTCCCCTTGCTGGCTGGGGAATTCCAGAAGTCCACATATCTTAAAGTTGCCCAGGTTAGGAAACTATGTTCTATGGTATGTTACCCAGCTTTTTTGTATCCTAAGTAAAAAAAAGTACACATGTATATGCAGGTTTGATTTAAATGATTTAATATAATCCACTCAAAAATATTTACCTATACCTTTCTCCAGGAACATACTACGTCAGGAATTGTATGTACACAAATATATTGCTCAGTCTAAAGCTATATTAAACATGTTTTATGCTCATGGCTTTTGAATCCACCAGGCCAACGGACTGGATGTGGAAAATCTAAGTGCATATTTGCTGAAGAACTGATGAATTTGCTATTGGTTGTAAATTTGAATGAGTCATGCAATCCAAGAAATATAATAGCTGCAGGCAAAAGTTTGATCTAAGAGGCTGAATTTAAACAGTACTAATCAATATTCCCTGAGAGTATTTTTGTTTCTGTTGAGCAGATATTCAATATGTACAGCAAAAATCTGTGAAGTGACTTAAGTATATATCAATAAGAAGACATCTTAAATAAGGTTCCGCATATTGTCTAAACTTTGGCTTCAATGACAGGGGAACTATTTTTTATAAATAATAATAGACACGACTATCTTTCAGTACAGCTCAGAAGATGTTCATTGATTTTAAAATATTTTAATAAAATGTCTATAGAGTTTCCTCTGCATTCATCTATTCCTTCCCACTGTTTGACCCAACTGCTCTTTTCCATAATAAGAGATTCTTGTCTGGCTATTATGGAAATAAAGCAGGAGTGAAATCCAGCAGGTTCTGACAGGTTCTGGAGAACCGGTAGCGGAAATTTTGAGTAGTTCGGAGAACCAGCAAAT